>VDFB02241471.1:0-21760 GCA_007258455.2 Sequoia sempervirens
CGAGGCAGAATCAACATCTTTTGGTGGCACATCAACCTCTCCATCCAACCCAACCTTTTCCACTGAGTAATGTAGGGGGGTGGCATCTTTCCACCATGTAGCTTGGATTTCATGCCAACGTTTTGAGCAGTGTGCAGCCATGTGACCAGTTCTAAAACATCAACGACACTAAAAGGTAATCCCTCATAGTCAAGCAATTGATTCCATTCCATCCCCGCAATTTTTAGAAGCACATTGGCAAGGAGATCTTTGGTTGTGTTTATCTCCACTAGTATGCGAGCATAGGTAGTGTACATAAATTTTGAAGAGCCCTCATCCACCCCTAAAAACTTCCCCAGTGAACATCCAATGGCTTTAAAGCATGCATCACACCAAAATTGAAGAGGAAGATTCAGTAGCCTTACCTAGATTGGAGCTAGATCGAAAGATTCTGTGAGAGGATTAAAGGAGGGGTGCCAGGGTTTCAATAACAATAAATGTTGATTCTTCCAACTCCATTGGTATTCATATAGGACCAAGTCTCAGTATTTTTCATCTTCAAAAGCCACTATGAAGAATCCCCTTGCCATGGGGTAAATCTCTACATTCCCCTTCAATAAAGGTTTCCAGAATTCCACAATCCATTCGTGAAGCTCTGCTAGGCTTGGCTAGAATCCTTAAAATCTACCAACCAACCCCTACTCTGTAAAGTAAGATATATTTTCAGCCACTTCCTCAGCAATCTCCCCCATGAAAGAAATTGTTGGGGAAGAGGTAGCTCAAGGAAGAGCCTTAGGAGCCCGTCGTTCACCATGTTCATTGGCCTTCTCCCCAAATTTCTCCATCCAACCATTGTTCATCCCCCAATTCTTCTATGGATATTGATGCCAAGCATCCGCCTGTCTCCCTAACCCTAGAGAAGACACAGGCCATCCCTTGGATTCCTAGGCCAGATGTGTTGCCACTTTTTCTTGTCCATAGTTCATCTTTTCCGATCCTTTCACTGCCATCGAGTATGACCGACTAGGGATTGATTGTCGCCTCCCTTCATTTGGGCCAGATAAGGCCTGTGCAGAGGCATCAAAGGATGCCTTGGGTGCACCAGTCATTGGAAAAAAAATATTTTTCTTCCCCTGAAGAGATCCTACCTTGTTTCCAACAAGCCCCCTCAATTTTGGTTGCTCTACACCCACTTGAGCTTCTTCTTTGGTCAGATCAAAGCCATGGAGTTCTGATGCAGTGACAACAGGGCATGCCGAAGATTTTCATAGAGCATCACAGACAAATGAAAATAAAACAGTTCCTTAGAGTTCCCTCGATTACCTGACGTTGAAGGTTGCTCAAGCTAAGACCAAGTGGGAGGATGTCGCCCTGCACAAACATCTTCATTGAAGGCCTTTCACCCACACTAATGCTGCAGAATCTTAAGTGAGCCCGCAACATTTCGTGAGAGATATCATGTCAAAATATTGCTGGCAGTTATAATAAGATTATTATTTGATGCACTAATAATAATATTGCTAATGGTGTTTTAAAATCTATTTATATCATTATTTTGGTTCATGAAAGATAACATTAGTATTACAATTTAATAATAATGTTAAATGATAAAAAAAAAAATTAGGTTAGAATAATTGGTTATGCTGGCCTTCACCCTTGGGCACAATTTTCTCAATAGTTGTTGATCCTTCAGTCAACGTAGCAGTTGAGCTCAGTTATTACCTACCCTAGCTACCTGGCGTACTCAGTATTCAAAGATTTCTGACCCTTGTTAAGCTTGACCTCCACACGAAACCCCTGGTGGTAGCTACAAAATTTAGTGCACTTAGACTATGCACCATGCTGACAAAATATCAAACTGTAGGTCAACATTTATGTCTGGATAGATTGCCTCGGCCTTTGTAATCCTGTGCGTTCCATTTGTCTAAGATTTGAGTATCGATTGTAATCATTGTCTTGTTGCAAGTAGTATTTCTTTAGGAATTCAAGATTATGTCAAATCTGCCAGCAGCATGAATAGAACAATAGATTTTATTGAGTCTGAAATACTATCTTTTTCAGCAGCTCCCCCATCTATGAGAGGCATAGGTATGTGTCTGGTCTCATGTTCAAGGGAAGATTCGTACAGACATTAATGGAAGAGGTTTTAAGTAAAATATTTGTGCTTTGGTGTTAAGCGTAACAAAGTATCATTAAAGGATCTATAAGAGTTTCAGGAAAATATAATCTCTGGGTAAATATTTAATTTATAAATATTGGGTAGTTTCCCCCCTGTTAAATATTGGGTAGTTGGGTGTTGCCAAGATATGATGGGAATATTATTATCTTCACGAAAAGTTAAACTTCAAAGAAAAATAAAATAAATCAATATGATATCTAATATTGTCCAAGATAGTTTTACTTAGATTATCAATTGAATAGTAAAAGAGTTTTAGTTATTATGTGTTTTTTAAGTAAATATGCCTATGTCGACATTTAAAAAACTAGTCATGTAATGTGATAGAGTAAGGTAAAATATTATATGATAATTTAGTATGAGGTAGCTGGAGGTTTTTTATTTTATCATAGCAATACAAATATTGAGTGTGTAATAATAAATTTTAAGTTGAGTTTTAAACTAAACTAATTATCTGCCTACAATATTATTTCATTGGAAATCATTATTGATTACTTAAGAAATTACCATTGTAAATATTGTTACTAGTAACCATTAAATAGTTAAGAAGTAAATTTAAATATGGTTGAAAATTACTAGGTAAATTTAAAGATGGTTGAAAATTACGAGGTAAATTTAAATGTGATTCAAAATTACTATTGTAAATATAGTAACCACTAATTACTTAAGAGGTGAATTTAAATATTATTGGAAATTACCATGCTATGGAAAACTAAATAATATTGCAACCAATTAAATATTGGTTTTGTATTATTAAATAAATTAAACTAAAAGAGTATAATAAAATATTATAAGTTTTAATCCCCATATGAAATCAACTATGTACTTGGCGCGAGTGAGATTTATTAGTTGGTAAAAATAATTACGCAACTTTGAAATTGTTATTTAAGGGTTAGATGTGATTGTAACTGGGCCGCAAACCCCAGAGAACACACACATAATGCAAATATTTTTTTTTTTTTGATAATAAATAATAAAAGTAAACATGTAATGACAAGAAACCTATGCAAACTCAACAGCATAACATAATCATTAATACACTTGGTTCCTTTCTGGGCACGCGAGGTTACATTGCAAACTAATGGAACATAATTAAGATAATCGAAATCCCACATAACCATTTAATTTATAAAAACCATATACAAAGATACAACTGATAGCCATGATGCGAGTATGACAACATCGCATAATTACATCCATGATAAATCTTTTAACATGATCCAATTCAAACCTAACTATTACATCATTGAAATAATATTACATTACAATTTTCTTTGATACAAGAATTACATTGAATTTCCCAACATGGGGATTGATACAAAATAATGAACATGAAGTACAACTGATCACTGGAACATCTGCACTGCGGAAAGCTGAGATGACAAGACGCTGATGGGGAACCCAACGGGTGCGAAGCACGTTCCACCCAACCATGTGAATTACGAAGTAACTCACCCCCCGTGCTCAGAGGTGACGAGGAAGTGAACCCGACCATGAATGTCAACCGACTCAACAACAATATTAATGAAACAAGTACAACTCAAGCATGCAATGCACAACCAACGACGTACTCAAATCACATAACCAGTTAAACCAATAAACTCATCACAATAACATGAAGTACTATCACTTAACAATCATAAAACAAATTCACATAATTCAAAGAACATCACAAAGAGATAACATCCAGAGGCAACAACAACTTAACACAAGGGTGTCAAGTGGAGAGTGTCATCGCATAGCTCTCATGGGATTTCCTGGCCCTTCCTCCAACTGAGGCGCTGGCACCCATCTATGGATCTCCTGGCCCTTCCTCCTAACTGAGGCGCCGGCACCATAGGGTAGCTGATGCGGAGCCAATAGTCTCTCGTGAAGACGAAACTATGACTATGCCGACCACGGCCTTCTCAGTCTATCACTAGTCTAAGGTAGCCCTAATGCATAGCCAAGGAATCCAAAGTTTTATTATCTTGTGTGATTAAACTACCCAACCCCCTAAATCTATTGTTTAGGTTATCACTTGTTTAGCTTACTCATTCGAGGGTTATCCTGGCCCTTCCTCATCCGAGGCACCGGCGCCCATGAAGAGCCACTCTCCCACCTATGACCCCTAACAAATCACAAAGCAGGCAAGGGTTGAACTAAATCAAAAAACACAATACTTGAATTCCACACAAGCGAGGTAATATTCCTCTCGCAACAACCCATAGCAAACTAACATAAGAACACGTTCAACCCTTCCAAGCATAATTCATTCAACTTCAAAACCAAAGATATAAGTATACGAAGACAACTTCAAAACGAAAGATGCCTCTGGACTAAAGTTACAAAACAAGAGGGTTCCCACATCGCAAGTGAATTTTACAATCTTAACAAGAGGAAACAAAATCAAGACCATCACAATTTCATAATTACAAGAAAACAATTCACTCGGATGTATAAAGAAAGTTGATAAAACAAAACACCACAAAAGAATAATATAATTCTAAAAAAAAATGGTTAATTTCTACAAATCTCATCAGCTAATTAACTAAGTAAAACATTAAATTTTTAATGCTTTAAATCAATAATATTTATTATAAAAGAATTCTCATTTCATTATTTTTATTATAAGTATATATATATATATACTTATAAAAAAAAAATCAAATCAAATATATATATGCAATAACAAAATTAATTTAAATGAATATAATCACTAAATAAAAGATAAATAAATATATATGTATATATATGCATAAATATGTATATATAAATATGTATTTATATATATATTATATATATATTTATATATATATATGTATATATATATTTATATATATATATATAAATGGAGATTTAATAAGAGAATATAAAATTAAATTTAAACAGAGCTAAGGCATCATATATGCCCAAGAGTGGGGGTTGTGGCCTTGTGATCCCCGCAGTCTTGTCTGTGCCGGGGTCCTGTAGTTGCCTTCTGCTTGATGATCAGAGTAGGGCCCTAACTGGCCGGTCTGCCTTGATTAGGTGGCCGGAGGTGGGTTACGAGATTATTAGGTGCCCTCCCCAAACTATATCTTATATACAAAACAAAAACCTTAAACTTTAATAAAACAATTCGATATTTTATATTTTATATTTTTTTATTTTTATTATTATTTTATTTTTTGATCACGGGAAACGAGTCTGTTTCCCTGTGCATGGACGATGTCAAAAATTTCAAAGTACAGAAATCCCTTTCATTTCTTTGTTTTAAAAATAAACAAATATTTCAAGCAATCAAAATCTTAAGATACCCAAATATAAAATATATATCAATATAGAATTTCGTTTTCTGGGAAACAATAAAATCCATGGGACGACGGTACGGCCGACGGACCAATATTTTGTTTAATAAAACAACCAATATGAACCAGTATATATATATATATATATATATATATTCTGGGTCAATATAAATCAGACAATAAAATATATAATCTGGTTTAACAGAACAACATAAAACTGTATATAAATATATATTCTGGTAAAAGTACAGAGGTATAACAAAACAACAAGAAAAAACAAAACAATAATTATATTCATTCATATTTTCAATAAACTGACTAAACCCCAAAATTTATTTTCATCAACCAGAGAATCATCTTTTCTACAATCCTATCGTTTATAGGTTGAAATGTTTCAGAGTATCTGGTTCTTGATTTGACAAAATTTAAATAGTGTACTTTCTATGGTTTTCTTTGTTTTCTAATCTAATAATTTGTTCTGGTTTCAGTTTTCAATATAAGTTCTCTTATAATCACAAAAATTATTTTTTTAATAACATTTATTTCTCTTTTCAGAACAAACAGAAGGGTATGAGAAGAGAACAACGAGAGGAACCTGGAGTCCAATGCAAAATTTGAAGATGCCTGCTTGACTCTGATGCTTTCGAATCCGATTCCAATCCTAGTCCAGAACGAACTCCACCTTCACTTGAGCACTTCAACTTTTTGTTCCTCTGGGTGTGTGTGTTTTTTCAAAAATTCATGATTAAATAAAATATATTCCTCATCTCTTCAAAGCTCTCCAAAAATCCCAGATTAAAAGAAAAATCAATCTTTAAAACAAGCTTTCTTTTCAACCCTCAAACCCTATTGGCTCACACTGTCTTTTAATTCTTTTATTTGTTTTTATTACTTTAATTCCCATTTTTCAACTTTTCTTGCACCACACTTTATATATTTAATTTAAATAAATTATTCACATAATTATCCAACACCAAATTTAATTAATTAAAATAATTTAAGCAGATTTATTATTTAATTATTATTTAATTGAAATGTAAGATTTTCAAAAATAATTAAATTATTTAAATATTTAAATACCATTTACTCCAACATTAAAATAAATAATTTATTTCAATCATAAAGACTAGTCATAACTGTAATTGCCCTCATAAAATAAACTAAGACAAAACCCATAACACAACAGACAACAACGACAATTACACAACATCGACTATACCAACAAATGAGACAACCTGACATCATGGGACGGGAGGACTTCATCGTCACCTCTGTATCAACATTTATCCGTTGGGTTATTTGGTGCTCGCCCTGTCCTGCCGAAGCAGGTGGAATCGAGACTTATACCTGCAATCCTACATACAAACGAAGTTGTGTACATGTGCATATAAACATATATATATCAAAGCATTAAATCCAGTTACTACATTGTGAGAAGGAATTACACGCAACATAGCTTGAGGGGCCTCGCGGAGAGCCGAGGTGATGCTATATTGTCCTTAAATGCACCTATTCACCAACAATTTAAAAGAGAGGCATGATCAGTAGTTACGTTTCCTAACTAACCGATCATCTCATAGCAGCATATTGAGATTTAAAATAGCGCATCGCGTATCATGAATTGAGGAAAATCAGGCGATGATAGCAATCAACCATGTCATATGAGGTAATCATGTCCAAAATGGAAATAACAGCATCAACTAGCATCCCAACTAGCCATATCCACAATACTTGATTATCATCACTTTGTGTAGATAGCAACCATCAAGCAATACTTGATTATCATCGCCATGAGTATGCAGGCATCAAAATAAGGCCTTAACCTCTGGATCAACTAGCAACCCGGGGAGGGTTATTACATGATTGTTAATGAAATCATATATGTAATCATTTTATGCTCTATGGTTTCCCCTTGCACAATTATTAATCATTGCTTTAGACCACATGTGTGTTCCGATACAAGATATATATCTTAGTTTTAGGCTCCTCAAGGCACTTGGCTCGATACCAATTGTTGAACACACCAAAATGTTGAGGAGGGTGAATTAGCATATACTAAAACTTAAAAGCAACTCCATTTACCAAATTAAACATCAATTCACTTTAATTGAAGAACAAAATGAAGCGCTGAACACAAGGGATACCGGGGAATTTTCATTGGAAAACCAATGAGGAAATCAGTTGAGAGTTAACTCACAATATATGAAGCTCACTACATACACAAATTACCATCTTTTGATTTTAAAGGCTCAGCACTTTAAGGACTTGTAGACTAAGGCACACAACCTTAGGGAAAGATAGAAGGACCTATTGAGACTCACTATCTTAGAGTAGGATACATGAAAATTACAATGAAAAACATGAACATGAACTGCTATAAAGAAGCATCCAACATATGCTGATGTTGCAATTCCTGTTTCACACAATCACTCCATCATATTGACTTTGCACACTTCATATTCAACATACTACACACTCTATCTCATATCCATTCACAAATGATTCTATTCTTTTATAAATACCCTCTGCAACAACTCAAAATATCAAATAGGTCAACTCCAAAAAGACCCATAAAATAAAACCAGTAATACTACATAGGTTGGCTTCACACATATGCACCATGAAGAAAAATGAGTTGTGGATCAATTCAAGGCATACCTAGGCCCAAAAAAACCACAATACATTATCCAAAGAAAAATTAATTAAATAGGATCAACCGCAAATGAAGGAAACTAGACTATCGACCCAAAGAACATCAACACCACCAAAATTGCCAACTATTCATCCTTGCACCATCGAGGAGAGACCAAAAACATCATGTAGACCAATATGTGAATAATGTAGGTTATCAAAAAAATACTTACAACATTATCCTAAAGTATTAGATCATCATATGTTGGCACAAATGAAGAAACCCATTGAACATATAAGAACAAAGCATCTTGGACTGACTATGGCACATCAACACTTAGGATATTGCATTGTGGTTCACCAAAAACATATGAAACACATATGGATGAATTCATGCACCTCTCTAAAAAAATCCCAAAGTTTTCACAACCATATCTATCATTCTAGAGGAATACAAAGCAATTTGGAGAACATATGAGACAATTAACTCTATTAGTCTGCAATCAAAAAAAATGTTACATTTAACTCTTGTTGTAGAAATGTTTAATATGACATGAAATTCTATAAATAACCTCTTTTCAAGTTGATAAACTTAACTCTAGAACTGCACAAATAGATTATGCAATGCAGTAGAGTGCAGACCAAAATACAGAGTCACTAAATATGCAGTCTATGCCTTAGACAACTTTTCCAATTGCACAAGTTTGAACCTAGACTCAATTGTCATTCATATAACTCCTTGAACATGTAGACATCATTCAATGAACCAATTTTTTACAGGATTAATCATATACATATCATACTTTTGAATTTTCATACTTCTATGGATACATCTGCTAGGTCTTCTAGATTGACTTTCCTCAAAAATTGGTTGAACCCAAGTCATCATCCATGTAAAACCATCTCTCCAAAATGTTGATCTCAAACCATCAATCCATTAGTATACAAATATGACACTGTCATCAAGTTGACATTAACATGGACAACACATATTGCTAGACATCAAGTTGACGTCAATGAAAAAACATATTGCCAACACCCCTATCTTGTCAAGGACTTATTTTTAATATATTGTCGACATTTTAACATTCAAAATTCAAATTTCAAGTGTTGACTTTTGGGATCTAATTTTTGGGAAATTAGAACAATTTTCAAGAGAAAATCAAGAGCAACACTATCATGGATTTATTGCAACAATTCAAGATCCAAAATCATGTCAAAGTTTATGTGTGTTCATATTCATGTTTTGTGAAGGATAACCCTTATTGTAGGTCTCCAAAGCATTCAATCATTCAAAAAAGAAAGATCCAAATCTTTGAGGTGATGTGTATGACTTGAGTCCTTCAAGGAAGCCATTGAAGGGTGGTGAGTTGCAACATTTTGTGATTTCATTATTCCTTCCTTTCAATTATCATTCCTATCATTGGCATTGCCATTGTGGAAGTGGAAACACTTACACATGGTTTGACAAAGACAAGCCCCTAAATGGCCCAATATTTTATCTCTTTGAATGTGTAGGTTATAAGGTTGAAGAGGATTGAAGAAGGATTGAAGGAAAAATATCAATTATTGCATTCAAAGCCCTAAATCTTGTCAAGCCATAAAAAATCAACTACAAAATTACTTGACAAAGTGTTGACAAATCTATAACCAGAGAACAAAAGGCTAGATCCAACATCAGAGGACTACAAAATCAGCTTCAAGACCCCTTATCGAGGACTCATACACCCCTAGGCATCTATGTCCTTTGCATGCTAGATTTAATTTGTTATGATAGATACACAATCTCCAATACTTCTTAGATCTACCTATAGTTTACTGTTTCAATCTATGTACTTCTAGAATATTGTATTTATCATATTAGGTCATATAGTTCAATTAGGTTAATAATTTCAAATCATTTCCAATCCACTTTCAAGGCCCTAAGAAAATAGATCCAATTTTGATTTTCTCACCTTCATGGTTGATAGTCAATCTATTCATCTTGTTGATCTCCCTTCTAATGTAACTTTGGAAAAGGAAGATATTAACCCTAGGTTTCACATATTAAACTTGGGGTTTCCCCTTTTTCATATGTTACATAAACTATACCCAACCATTGATAAAAATATTCTCTTTACATATTCAAACCATTCCATATCTCTCATCCTTTAATATGCATTTTTCTATGGGTATGTCCAGGATCATCATGGAAAAAACAGGCCCTTAAGTGGCGAAAAATTCAGAAAAATTAGAGTTAGGCAACTTGACATAAAAATTTGAATAAGTTATCTATATTATTTCAAAAATATGTAAGAATAGAATCTATAGAAAATTGAATTTAGTTTCTAAACAACTAGGTTTATTTAAAAAAAAAATCTATTTGGTGAAAATTTGAAATTTCAATGCAGTAGCACTTAAATTTCAGGGAAAAAATAAGAAGTAGGTGTCCATCTGACCGCCCTAACCACAATAAAATGATAATATTTTTTTATAATATTTTAGATATAAGTAGAGGACTCATGTCCCGATGTGATGCATATTTTTTTGTAATTTTTTCCCAAGTAAATAATTAATTATGAACTTTTATTACAACTTTTAAAAAATATAAAAAAGTCATATATCTAACCACCTTGACTTGGTCAAAACTTCATGATTTATTTATTTATTTTTTAATCCTATAGTATGCAAAGCATAGAATGTGATGCATGTTTTGGATTCAAAAAATGTGATACCATTTGAAAGGTATAGATGTTTTTCAATCAACCTATCAATCAGGACTTTAGTTGTAATTCAAATAGAAAATGAATAATAATTATTTATCAAATTCAAAGTCAAGCATAATTTATATTGGTGGAAAGATGAGAATCTCCTTTAAAAACCCTTTTCATTTCATCAATTTTGGGTAATTTTTTTTTTCCAGCCACATACCCTACACATACTCATCATATCACCACTTTTTGGCCCATCATGATCTTGCACATACCCCTACTTAAGGTTACAATTTACCTTGCTAGTTCAAACAAAAAATGTAATTGTTTAATGTCAAGGTTAAACACAACAAATTAATTAACTAGCAGATATGTAAGCTTACCAACTTGAAGGAAGATGAAACTAATAACCATTACCATGATGAGAAAATATAGCCAAAAACATCACATCCACTCCTTGAATGATCCCTCTAAAATTGACATATATAGCTCAAGACTCATTCAAATGAGAAGATAAATAATAGCTCAAATATAACACATTTATGTAACTAGTTGGGAAATACATATCAAATGATTCTTCACTAGGTGGATCAAGAGTGTTGAATGCAATATTTTATCCTAAGATGCACCAATTCTTGAAAACTCTCTTCACTAATAATATCCAAACATATTAAACTATCTAAATATAACACTAGTAGATTTCTACAGACCATATCCAAAAATTCATTTGCATGACAAGTATACAATCCAAAAACTCTATCATATTAAGATTTATAGCCTAACTTGATGATGAGTGGGTTGAGTGGAATAGATCATATTTTGAAAAGTATTGAACAATATTTGTATTATTTGAATGTTGCAATCACTTATAAAAAGGCGAAAAACTATTTTTTATGGTCCACCCCAACTTATTTGAGCATATTTAATTTATTATAAAATTAATTTAACTTGATTATTAAGTGTTTTTGATTGATTAAGAAGGGAAGAAAGGGCCCTAACCCAAATGGAGATTACAACATGATTAGAACAACCAAAAGTGGGAAATAATAAAAAGGAGTCCACCCACTCCCACCGACCCAGTCAAAAACTTAACCAATCCCCTTCTTCACAAAAATTATAGATCTGAAATACTGATAAAAGGACCACCAACTATCATTAGTCTTAACCATACCTAACCATCTCCAAAAACTAGTAGCCTCTAACATACTATTTCTTCTATAGGAGTAACAGTAATTAATCATATTAGTTCTACACAACGTACAAAAAGACCAACAACAACCATCAATGTTATCAATACTAATCGAACTATTCCTATTGCTAAAATAACCATCATTATAATAGTATAAAACATGGCACCAATGGCCATGGCCAAAAGTAGCAGTCTTAATCACCAAAGTATGAAAAACCATCCAAAAAACAAAAATAAGCACAAAACAGAGCAACTATGCATCATCTATCATCTTCTAGGCTTTGAGCAAGTCTTCAACAATCCCATGCACTATTGACTTCGGAGTCAGCTTCCTTGACATGTCCTCTGCATTAGCCACACCTTTTTTCTTTTGTTGCTTCTTAATTTTCCCACATCCCGAGACAGTGGCCATCACCGCTTTCTTCATTACAGCATCCACAACAACACAAACATTCTTTACAACATCTTCCAGGTTCTAAATTCTTTGGGAGTGACCTTTAGTTTGCATACCTTTCTCCAGAGTTTTCAGCCTATACTCCATTATGCCATTGACCAAATTCTCCAAAGCTTGAATCTTATTTTCTTCCTCCCTCTCATAAATCTTCTTCTCCAGCTTTTGCATTTTCTCCTCCAATCTGCTAAGTTTCATTTCCCCATCTTCCTTATCTTTTATTTCCTCTCTATTTTCATCAAGAATTTGATTTGCTTCTTCCTCTTCATGTATGTTATGTTCTCCTGCTAAGACACCTCCCTCTCATCTTTACCATGGTCTTCCTCACTCTCCCCCTCTGACTCCTCATATTATATTGATTCACTATCCTAGCTATCAAAATCCTCCTTAGTAGAGGATTCATTATCTTCATCAGCTTCTTTTTCAATATCTTTCAGGGGGCTTTTGGTGTTTTCTTGACTTTGGTCATTATTCTTCATATCTTTTATTTTACATGCCACCATAGCAATCCTTTTAGATCTTCGACATCCCTAGTGCGAACCCTTCACTTCATTATCATCAGGGATGGTGATGGCTTCCACCTCTTCACCCAATTCTTTAATAAATAGTCTTTTCCTTTTCTTTGTTTCCATTTCCATAGCAACATCCTTCCTTTTTTCAAGGGTAGCTGCCAATAAATCAATACACACTGCAAATTCAGGGTTTTGGGTGCCTTTACCAGAGCTCTCAGGGTTTTTTTATTTCTTTTTTGAATTTTTAGGCATAGAAGCAGGAGGGTTTTCCAAAAATTCAATTTTCATAGAGCTTTGAGGGTTAGGGCTCTCAATAGTTCTCATAATCAAATTATTATGTGAGGACCTAGAGATCACAAATTTGTAGATGGCTTTGATAAGACCTTGATGTAACGGTGGGTTAGCTCCCTAGGTAAGACTCTGACTAAGAGATGAGAACAAAAAGAAAGGTAAATTTATTTTATCCTTATGCCTAATGTGGTTTAGGATAGGAAAATGATAGCCATGGACAAATTGGTATCGGCCTTCCAGTGTGAAATACTTCATCACTATAAAGTAAACATTATGATAGGGGGGATGCAGCTTAACCATAGAATAACCATTTTGGAAACATTCAGGCTTCTCCTTTCCTTCAAAAAATTTATCACAACACTCATGGTACTTACCATTGCTAATCTTCACCACCCTTGCACCTTCATAAGCCAAGCCAATCACCTCCGCAATCAGCTTAGGGTCCACTTTAAACTAGAGCCCACCCAGAGTCACCTTGTCATCCCTCCACGCATTAGTGAATTTATAGCTTAATCTCTCGTTAAAACCCTCCACGCCTTCAAAATAATGTGTGAAACTAGCCTCCTCGAATAAGCTCCACAACTCCTCATTGTTCCTGAGTGAGTTGAACTTATGTGGTTCAGTCCATTTGTTGGGGCCACCCATGTTCAAAGAATTGTAGCAATTTTTAGGAACTAGAAGAAAATTGATCCTATTTCCACCTTCATCCACCACGCTCGCCACCAGAAGCTCCACACACTCAGTACAAATAGAGACACTATGATTGTTCATTTGATCACATGACGGCTTAGGGATCATTCTAGAATACTTTAATAAAAATTCATTACACCTATCACCTTTTTTGAAAAAAACATTCAAATTATCTGCACCTCTGCCACCCTTCCTAATAATGATAGCATGTATTTCATTCCTTTTTTATTATTGCCACAACATCTCCATCTGTCCCATCGTAAATCCAACCTCTGATTCCACCACATGTCTTTACCATCATTATTTAAACCTTTCCTTTCTAAGTACATCGCCCTATCAACTAGATGACCTTTCCCACATTTGTGACCCCAAATTTCAAGATTTTTCCATCTTTCGACATTATGCTTACGAGGACCTCCATTCATCATGCTAGCCTATCTTTGTGGCCCCCCCTAATCGTATTCATAACATTAGCCATAATACAATTAATCATTCTCTCCATAGCTTTCATTATTTGAATATTTCTTCCCTAATCTATCCTTCGCTAAGGCTTCCCTAGTATGGTTAGGCAAGCCATCAAAGTCCTAAATTTTTAAATTTTGTTCATTCAGACCTAGATTTTCCATTGCACCCACCACTCTATTGCTTTCCCATAGAGTGTGACAATTTTTCACATTTTGAAACCCTTGTAAGATGTTTTTGCAGTCCTCAAACATGTCTTTAATTTCCCAGGGTATATTAGCTCTACCATCTAGATAACCAATTATTAATTTTGAATCCCCTTCCACAATAATCTTATTAAAGCTTCTTTCTCTTAAGTTTTGGCTCTCATCCAAACAACCAAAGCTTCAACAAAATTGTTGGTAGCTATTCCTAGACCTTTACTGTACCCTAGCAAATAAGCTCCCTTCTCATCTCTGATCACTCCCCCAACCGCTGCTTTCCTAGGGTTACCTTTCGAATAACCATCAAAATTACATTTCACCCATCCTAGATCTAGGGGAATCCAAATTGTACTAGCTCTTACAATTTGTTTTAACTAGTTAACATTATTTAAGTCATGAGAAAGTTTTCGTTGTTGTTTTATACTTAATTCCACTTGAGACGGTTGTTTCTTCGCCTACCCATAATTACAACTTTCCATGTTCCCCTGTATTTTCCTTTTCACCATTATGCATAACTCCTTGCTAGATTTAGTTGTTTCCCTAAACACACGGTTATTTCTTTCTTTCCACAAACCCCAAGTCAGGAAAGGAGGAATTTGGGCCCACAAATCACAAATTATATTATGAGAAAAAGGACAAAAACTCCAACCATCCACAAACAATTGGATATTAGCAAGAAAGACTCAATCCAGTCTTAAAATACTTAGAAAGTAGCCCCAAACTTCTAGGGCATAAGAGCACTGAAAAAACAAATGCATTATAGTTTCCTCTTCTTCATTGCAGAGGCTGCATCTATTAACAAGGTACCAGCCTCTCTTCTTAAGGTTGTCAATTGCTAGGATTTTTCCATGAGTTACTGTACACCAAAAATAGTTAATTTTTGGTATCAGGTTCTTTTCAAAGCTAGCCAGGCCAATCAAGAAAATTCCCAATTTAAAGAAGCACGGTTCACCCACATAGCATCATAGAAGGTTCACTAAAAACTCCACTTGTTGTTCTTGTCTAGATCCATTCATCTTGTCTATTTCTCGAGAATATATGCAGATTCCCAATCTGTCCCATTAGCTAATCAAGCAACACATCCCATCCCTATTATCTATTTCCTCTAAGCACAACATTATTTAGATAGTTCTTGAAGTTTTTCCATTTAGGTCTTCCACTTTCCCAATCAATGTAATTAGAGACCTTTTTCCCCAATCCACTTCTCAGTTCCCTCCTAATGGGCTAGAAACCTTCATAAGTAGAAAGAGGGATAAGAGTCAACCAGGGATCATCCCAAAAATTAGTGTTGATACCATTGCCTATCCTTCTTTTAACACCTCTATTGAGCACACCTCTAATTTTAAGAAGGTTGTTCTAGAACACCGAGCCATGAGGGAGCTCCTTCTTCCTCGAGAAACAACAAGCCTCTTTATTATTAAGGTATTTAGCTCTAAGAATAGAAGCCCAATCCTTTTCATTCTCCAATAGGTACCAACCCATCTTAGCCACTAGAGCTTTGTTGAATGGTTTAAGTCTTCTTATGCCTAGGCCTCCTTTTTTTAGAATAAAAACCTTCTCCCATTTTATAAGGGCAAATCTTTTCTTTTCCTCCACCCCAGACCATAAAAATCTCCTTTGAATTGTTTCAATTCTCTCAGCAATATAGGTCAGAATGTTAAACATTGAAAAGATAATATACAGGGATATTTTGAAGAGAGGCTTTTAAAAGTTGGATTTTTCTAGCTAAAATTAACAATTTTCCTTTCCCCCTAGCTAACTTTTTCTGAACTTTTTCCACAATGTAATTCCAGTAATTGCTATTTGGATTTCAAGAAAAAAGAGGAAGGCCCAGATAGGTAGCAGGGAGATCAACTTCTTAACAACCCAAAATTCTTATCACTTTTTCCTTCACCTGCATGTTAGTATTGAAGAAGTATATTTTTATTTTTTGGTAATTTAAACACTGCCCAAACAAATCAGCATACTTTTCCAAGATAATTTTCCATTGTTTAGCCTCAACAACCAAAACTTCTCCCAAGAGAATGGTATCATCAACAAATTTTTGATAAGAGGTCGAGGGAAGCAAAGAAGCAGCACAAAAGCCTTTCAAGGATCTCACATTAATCTATTTTTGAATATTTTGACCAAGAGCTTCATCCATAATAACAAAAAGATAGGGAGAAAGAGGATCTCCTTGCCTAAGCCCTCTTCCAGTAGAGAAATAACCATGTGCAACACCATTAACCAGAACAGAATATTTCGTAGTAGTTACACATGCTTTTATCACATTAAGGAATTTACCTTTAAAGCCATATTTTTCCAAAACAACAAATAAAAAATTCCAAGTTACTCTATCATATGCTTTTGATATATCAAGTTTTAAAAACATACTTGGATTTTCGCTGTAATCCATTGAGTGCATAATCTCATGAGTATAAATGGTTGCATCCAAAATTTGTCTTCCCTGAACAAAACATTTTTGGTTAATATCAATCATTTTCCCTAAAATCTCTTTCAGCCTATTAACAAAAATTTTGGAGCAGATCTTATACACAGTATTGCATAAAATTATCGGCTTGTAATCATTCATAGAAGTCACTTCAGTAGACTTGGGGATCAAGGCCAGAAATGCGACATTCATTTGATTTAGCATTTTTCCTAATCTAAAGAAATCTTTAGTAGCCATTAAAAGGTCTTCTGACACAATCTCCCAATACACTTGGAAGAAGCTAGGAGGGAAACCATATAGACCCGGGGTCTTGTAAACACCAAAGGAGAAAACAACCATCCTAACCTCTTCCATAGTTATACTCTTAGTTAGAGCTTCAAGGTCTTCCTCAATAACAACATTAGGGATCACCTATAAAAACTCCTCCAGGTCAACATTATTACTCCTAGGAGGTTCCTGGTAGGTAGAGAAGAAGGAAACAACCTCCCTATCAATTTCCTCCTCCCACTCAAGAATAGTTCCATTAGAGGTGACAAGGGATCTTATTCTATTTCTTCCTCTGTCTCATAGTAGATTGATGGAAAAAATTTGTATTTCTATCTCCTTCCTTAAGCCACTGGATCCTTGATTTTTTCTTCCAAAAAATTTCCTCCTTCTTACTTATTTTATGCCATTGAGCTCTCAGGTCTTTTTCTATTATACATAACTCCTCCTCACAATTACTAGCTTCCAATTGATCTTGGACCTCCTTAATCTTCATAATCAGCTTTGTCTTAGTTTTAAAGAATATTTCCAAAAGTATACTTATTCCACCCCTTGACCTTGTCTTTTATTCTTTTTAGCTTCTGCATTATTCTATAAATAGGGGTGCTGACACAAGGAGCATTCTATAATTCCTCCACTAGAGATCTAAAATCCTAGTGAAGGGACCACATGATTTCATATCTAAAAGGATAAGGCTTTTTCACCCTCCTATCCTCCCATCTGAGAAGAAGAGCACTATGGTTAGAGCTAGTTCTCAGAAGAGTAGTGAGAAACATTTTGAATCACACTCCAATTAGTGGAAATCAGGAATCTCTCCAATTTTACTTGGATGAGATGGTTACCATATCTTCTATTGGTCCACGTAAAATGGGAGCCCATAAGGGGAATATCAATAGAGCCAACATAGTCAATGAAACTTGAAAGATCCGTCATACTTTGCAAGAAATCTGTCAAGCCACCTTTCTTTTCCAAGGGAAACAATGGAGAATTGAAATCTCCTCCCAGCATCCAGAGCTTGTTCTTGTTATTTGTTATAATATCACTCAACATATTCCACAAATCTAGTCTATCGAGCCTATAATTTGGACCATAAATATTCCCCAAATTCCACTTAATGGAGGTATTCCCATCATCAATGCAAACCAATAGGAAGTTCTTATTTTGAAAAATAAGTTTCCCTTTAAACCGAGAGGACATCCAACATGTAGCAATCCATCCAGAGGCTCCATCAGCATCACTTACTTCAAAACCCGCTCCCGACCAAAGCCAATTCAAAGTTTTTCAAAAGTTTCCTTCTTCATTTTCGTTTCCTGAATCAAAAGGATATCAGGCTTCACTTCAATTAAACACATCTTCAACACATGCTGCTTATACTGGCCATTAAGACCCCTCACAATCCAAGAAATAATCTTCATAAATACACAAAACAAAAGAGCGGGATCAGTCAGAAACTACTCCAGGAGGGGGTAACCCCTCTACTTTATTTTATGTTTGTTCCCTGCCACCGAGTCCAGGGTTTGCTGCTTCCCTGCTGCCACATATTTTGTTGTTTCTTTAATTATTGCATCTTTTAGTAATGGTCTACCAACTTTATTGTTTCCTCCCACATATGGCTTCTTTTTCTTTCATGATTTAGTGTTTATCCAACATTTATCATCATTATTTTGAGACGTTGGCTCCTCCCCTAATATTGAATCCTCTTGTTCGTGGGTTGGTGTCTCAATCTATCCTTTGTGGCTTATTATTTCCCCTTCCTCTTGAGCTTCATTTTGTTGTTCATCTTGCAATATAGGAGGTGAAATTGAACCCTTATTTTTCTTTTCTTTGATAGATTTCCTAGAAGGGGGTGTGAAAGGCTAAACCTTAGCAACATCAGAGAGAAACTTTTCCAGATTGACTTCAGGAGCAACATCCTTTACTGGGGAAGAAGATGACTCTGTAATAATTTTTTTTCCAGAGCTTGGTATTTCAGATTCATTTGAGCCCTCTGTTAGCACTAACTTCTTCATCGATTCAATCTCTTGGACATCATTTTGGGGAATTTTAGGCACTAGAGCGGCTATCTTACAACCATCCTGCAAGTTCCCAACTTTATTACATCCTTGATAGAAAACTGTGGCTCTTTCATATTCAAGAGGCTGAATCCATTTACCAAACTTAGATTTTAGGGTAATGGAAGTGGGTAAAATGGCGTTAACTTCAACATTAACATAAATTCTAGCATAAAGTAGCCTTTCTTTATGAATCGTTACATTATCAATAGTAACTAAGGTCCCTAATGAATCAGCAATCCCCTTGAATATATTTTGATGCCAAAACTCCAGAGGCAGACCAGGGAGCCTAACCTAAGTTGGGGCAACTTTCCCCAAGTCAGCAAAGGCATCAAACCCTGATTTCCACTTGCATAAGGATAAAATGTTTTTATAACCATTATCAAAGGCCCACGGTCCACCTGTAAGGACCTTTAGAATGTCCTCAGGAATAACAAAAGTGAATAAAAATAGACCCTTTGGCATAGCACTAATAGAAACACTACCCTTGAGTTTCCAAGACTTAGAGGCCCATTTTCATACCTGGTCAATGTTGGGTCATCCAACAAAGAATTTTCCCACCAAGGATAGCTTTAACCCTTCCACGACATCATTCAAAATATCATCTGGTATTTCCACTTCATCCCATTCCACTGTACAAAAAGCAGTCACAAACTTTTGAGGAGTCCTTGACGAGGTTTGACCTCCCACAAGTTTTTCCACAAAAGAGGTCTTCTGAGCATCTGGGCCAACGTGAGACTTCCCATCGGGGGAAAAAAATTGGGCTTTTCACACCCCTCGAACTCTCAGGCACCAGAATATTCTCGAATTTCTCAGGATTCCTTTCACATGAAGAAGCAACAATAATTTGTTAAACAATAGATTGCTTCGGTGGGGGAGCCACCATAGGGCCCCCACTAGGTTGATACATTGAAATGCAGAGTAGCAAAAATTCAAACTTGTAGAGTGCGCCTTCTAGAGATTTTTTACTTTATTATTAAGTTTTTATATGTAACAATATATTAGATTTATAGATTCCCAATGTAATTGAGAAAAAAATACAAATTTAAGGTGTTTATGGATCTCTATTAGGTTCTTTTCATTATGCATTAACTTTTTTTGGTTGTGGTTTGATGCTTTATCATACCACGACTCCACTAATCTCCATGTGTGTTCATGATTTATATATAATTCATCATCATGTCAAGGAAACAACTAAAGAATAAAACATTGGAAGAACAAGAAGTCGAGAATGCAAAGAAAAGAAAATGAATGAGGCCATTTCATGAAGTAAGAAATTAAACATCATAGAAAAGGTATATCATTTTTTCCAACTGAAAATGAACATAAAGCATCCACTCAAGACATTAAAAGGAATAATTTGGAGAAACAAAGGAAATACATTCAAAATTTTCGTGCAATAAGGAAACTGAATCATAAATTTGAAGGTATGTCATCTTTCCTATCTCAAGATGATATCGAACAAATTACTCAATCACCTATTGAAAACATAATAAGCACTCTAAATATTGAAAACTCAATAAGCATTCCAAATATTGAGGCAAGTTTCCCAATGCAAACACCTCCTAGAATTTTGCATAGAAAACCTAAGTTTTTAATTGAAATTGATGAAAATATTTTAAAATTGATGGCTAATAAGATTATCAAGCCTACTTGTCAAAGAAATGTGAATCAAATATGAGAATTATGTTTTGAAAACTTAAATAAAATAGGAATATGTCAATTTTTTGTTGAAATGATGAAAAAGCTTAAGTTTAAACCCATAATGTAGATACTTGGCCTAAGAACATCGAATACTAATAGTGAAAAATATATTGTAAAAAATATAATGAATGCACATGAAAGTGTGGGCTCCACCTTGTGCACTAAAGATAGTAATGTTACATGACATGTAATTACATCAACAATAGTAAGTAATCATACAAAGAAAAGTTTCCTAATAAGGTAAACAATTCAAAACTAAAACTAAGTAGAAAAACACTAGTGAAATTTGTTGGGACGTGTGAAAGAGTTGATCACACAAACAAAAATTAAACTCTCAGGTATACTCCCATGGAAAGATAAAGTTATATTTGAAGCCTTGAGATCCATAATTGAATAATTTTGGAAAAATAATACACAAGTTGTTGGAAGACTTGCAACATGTGCATGAAGGTTGGATGGTTGTGTCGATTGTTTCTATGTTGTCATTGATGTCAACATGGTAATAACTACATGGTGTTGAATACATGGATTTTTTCTTGGTTTACCGGAAGTTGTTCTCTACTGGTAATGCTCCTCTATGATGGATCTGTATGTTGGTATTTGAGTTTGGAACTTATCGCAAGATCCGATGAGACTCTAATCTTCTAAGCATGTTTTATTGACTTATTCAGGCTACTTTTTCTTGGATCTTAACATTATTTTGTCTATGATCTAGAAGTTATCTCTGAAAAAGTTCAACTTTGTATCCTACTATTGTTTTGTGTGTG
>VDFB02241473.1:0-13735 GCA_007258455.2 Sequoia sempervirens
AATTAGAAGCTTAAGCCCCCATTTGCGCCCTTGAAAGAAGATGGAGTAAAGAGTTCATTAAGTGTTACAAATTTGAAGTACCACCTGCCAAATGCGCCTTGACTTGTGGAAGGTTGAAGAAAATTGTCTAAGGCATTCAAATTTAAAGAAGACCCTCCTAGATGCGCCCAAGGTCATGGGAAGAGTATAAAATATTCTAAGGCTTTTGAACTCAAAGCACAGGGTCTAAAATGCGCCCTTGAGGTTGAAAATTGATAAAAAAAATTCTAAGTCATGAAAAATGAGAGCTCAGGGGTAGAATGGCGCCCAAGACAAGAAGGAGGTGATTGTGAATTGTCTAAGTATAGAAAACTTGAAGTATGCACCTCTATATGCGCCCTTGCCAAATGGAAGTCAGATGAAAGATTCTAAGTCTGGAAAATGGAAATAGGAGGTCCCATATGCGCCCTTGAAGTGAGAAGAAGTTGGAAATTTACTAAGTATGTCAAAATTCAAAGCATGACCTCTTAAATGTGCCCCAAGCTGGAGGAAAGGGTATAAATTCCACTAAGTGCTTTAAATTTGAAGTAGATACCCTCAAATGCGCCTTGCCTTGCATGAGGAGTTCAAAGAATATTTTAAGTGTTTAAAATTTGAAGTGGGCCCCCTCCTAGGCGTCTTAAATGGTGAGAGTGCTGGTAAAATTTTCTAAGTGTTTCAAATTGAAACCTCACCCCTCCAAATGCGCCGTCATGGAAGAAGTGATTGAAAATATTCTAAGTGCTTAAAGTTGAAGCACAAGGTCTAGAATGCGCCCTTGAGGCTAAGTGGGAGGTAAAATCCTTCTAAGTGTCTAAATTGAAACCTCACACATTCATATGCGCCCAACTTAAGAAAGGGTGGTTAAAAGTTTCTAAGGCATAAATTTTGGAAGTGCATCCCATGGATTTGCGCCCAGCAAAGGTGAGTTGAATTTTTTTTTTTCTAAGATTATTGAGAAAATAGAAGCCCTATGAGAAATGCTTTAAGATTGGGGAAGGTGGCGCAGTATTAAGTGTTACTCCTTTGAAGATTGCACGGTTACGTCTTTTTCATCTTGTTGATCCAAATCTGCACTTGCAACTTCAGTCTTTCTTGTGAAATCTTCAAGGTCAAACTCCTCTCGAAGACTACCAAGCTCACCAATTACTTGCTTGATTTCTTCGGCTCTATGTGCATTCTCTTGCTTCT
This sequence comes from Sequoia sempervirens, assembly GCA_007258455.2. NCBI lineage: Eukaryota > Viridiplantae > Streptophyta > Pinopsida > Cupressales > Cupressaceae > Sequoia > Sequoia sempervirens. The sequence continues at coordinate 1,210 of VDFB02241473.1, forward strand.
TGGAAAGTTTGAAATCAGCAAACTGATCTTCTACCTCCATCAATGCCACTTGAGTTCCTTCTAATATAGCCTTTGTTGATTCAAGCTCATGAGAAAGCTCATCAACCTTCCTCTCCTTATCTTGGAAAGCACAAATGGTCTTCTCTGCAACTTCAATGGCATGATCTCGATCCTCAATCAAGTGCATGTACTCAGACTTCAGGGTCTCCAAAGAATCTCTAATGAGTTGCAAATTGGGAAGAGCAACTTCATCCTTCACTTCTCTTCATCTCTCTTCCAACTGAGCCTCCCAAATAAGTCCTTCAATCAAACTATGTGTGCGATCAAATCTCGATAGAGCTCGCACTTCATCTTCAAAGGACACATTGAATTGACCTTTCCCTTCATGAAAATGTGAAGATGGTGAATTACTGCTAGGCTGCAACTGGAAATCAGAACTTGGTTTCTTGTCTTTGCGGCCTTCATTGCTGCTCCAACATTCTTGTACTACACCACCAACTAGCGGAGAATGCTCAATGTCTTGGAAAGCATCATACTCCACTAAATCTTCAACCCGTTGCTTGCAATCAGCTTCATGCCTTGATAAATCAGATTTGTGTTGGGTAACTCCCTCAAACCTTCCATCTTCAAGAGCCATATGGTCATCAAGCTCTTCTTCCTTATCACTGTCTTCTTGATCAAACCTTATGGTAGCCTCCAACTTGATCAATGAATCATAATTGTCCGCTGTTCAGAAAGTTTCTGTAACCACATATTCCTCTTTAGTGGCTGCAACCACTTCAAAGAGATCATTATGGAGCTTTGTTAGACAATCTTCTTCTTCAAAGACAACTTCTCCTCCAATGGCCACCTCATCGTTTGTCATACAATCAGGTTCTTGTTCTTCATCAGGATCAAATGGAAACTTATCCCACATAGGTTCTTTATTATAACTTGATGCCAACACACCCGGATCCCAAATGCCAAGCGGTTGACTGAGATGGTCAACAGGAAAAGGTTTTTCATGCTTTACTGGAAGTATTGACTCAATGAATAAGTCAGCTCCTGAATCTCTTAAGCTGATATCTTCAAAGACATTTCTTTCCAATGGTACGGTTTGCTGGTCAAACCCAAGTCCAACAATGTCACCACTGAAATGAAGTGAAGAATCTTCTATACTCGCTGTTTTGAAAACTTCACCATCCTTATCTTCTATGGGACCATCATGAGAAAGTATGTCGCTGATTTCTTCATGTGGAACTTCTTGGGAAGTTGGGTCAGCAACAAGAAGAAAATCCTTCATCATCAAATCTTCAACATGATCATGCATGAACTCATTGGATTCGCCTCCAATATCACTAATATGTCCTTTATCCTCCTCTCCTTCAACGAGCTCATCCCAAACAATAGTTCTACCAACATCTTTTGTGAAGCCCTTAGCTTCAAGACCTTCATAGGCTGAATCCAAATTAGGATTCAAGACTACTGCTACACTCTTTTCATCGAATTGATCTTCATCACTTGCTATTACATGCAAGTCTAAGTAAGAATTATGGGGTTCTTCCATACACTCTTCAGCTGTCAAAGTTTTTTCAACTTGCTTATTTGTTGGCTACAAATCACAAATAGGCACTTTAGCTTCTTCCTTCTTTGATCCTTCAACCAGGGCTTGTTCTGCTTCTCTTTTAATCATTTTCTTGATGTGGTTGACCATATCCAACTTTCCAGGCTTCAGTAATGCCACACAATTCAAATAGGAATCAAATGAAACATTATTCCTGAACTCATCTGGCATGTTCTTATATTCTTCACGGAGTATGGCAGCCTCATGTTCACATTGTCTTTTGTACTATTCGGCATACCCAATGAAATCACTTGTAGCAACACTAACCTTTCCTTCCTCAAATGCCATAGTCAAATCTGACTTCTCCCGATTCCTGGACCTCAGAAAACACAACATCTTCAAAACTTTTGAAAGCTAAAATTGAACTCAGTTCTGACCACTGGTTTAGAATCTGATTTATTTCTCACTCATTTGTCAACTGACTCTGTCTTGTTTCATAGGATGACAGGATCTTGGCTCTGATACCACTGTAATGAGCCGACCCAATTTTTTCAAATTTTCAACGAACACACCAGCACAATAAGCACCCGTTAAGGTTAGCTTAAACCAAAACCAGCAATTGGAAAGTAACTCTTTGCCAAGAATGCGCACTCAATCTCGAGATGAGAATGATGCTGTCATATGGCAAGAGGGTCATCAGTAGCGTCTTGAAGTATTACAATGCTGAAAGTAAACTCAATGCCAAGAATGTGCTCTCCAACCCAAGGTGGGAATGGCGCTACCATATGGCGGAGGTACTATGAAAAGTAATGCAATGCTGGAAAGTAAACTTCGACACCAAGCATGTGCACTCCAAACCCAAGACGGGAATGGCGCTATCATATGGTGGAGAATCTATTGATAACAATGCAGTGCTGAAAGTAACTCAATCATCAAGCATATGCACTCCAAGCCCAAGGTGAGCAAGGCACTATCATATGATGATGAGGATCTATGCAATACAATGAAAGACTGAGCGGGACCAGTCTCTTCCACAACCGTGGGAATTACAATAGACTGAGCAAGATCGCTAAATCTCTTAAGTATAGACCCCCTTTTAAAAACAACTTAAAGTCATAATCGCTAGGCCAAGGGGTTAATGTGAAAATATAACATTATTTTAATTAAAATAACTTATCTCACCAAAAATGCATCAAAAGGCCAAGAATTAATAATACCAACTGAAACGGCCTGAAGAGGAAAGCCTGCTGAATGATGCCAACTGAACTGCTGCCAAAAATAGAATTTACTAAAAATAGTAAATTCAAAAAGTTGCTCGGATCAAAGTGCATGTGATACCATTGCGAAGCTTTCTGAAAACCCAGAAAGAATCCGCAATCCCAAAATCCCAAACTCCAAGATGCAAACCCCAAAATCTTTAGGAGAAACCATCAAGTAGCCGGAAACCCTAATTCTGCCACTGACTAGCCTACAACACACCGGGGATAGGCTATCAATCACTTGAAAGTGTAGTGCTAAAAATGGGGACATTACAATATGACTCCCTTCTTACTATCCATTTAACTATTCTTTATATCTGCATTTGATTTTTGGATGAAAAGAGAAACTAAGTTAGGATTGCACACTACTTATTCTTTAATTTGTTTGACATGTGAGTGACAATATCATTCAGAGTGCAGGCTGTTATCTAAGGAAATTCGTGTATATATATATATGCAGGAGAGACATTATATGCATGGAATTTAAAATTAGTAAAACTACATGAGAGAAAAAAACTGAGACATCATCTGCATTTAAACTGATTGATTATCAGATTTAGCTTCATGCATGGAAAGATAGTTTTGGTTTCACAACTTAGGCCTGCATTTCTCAAGAAATCAATCATGAAAGAAGTCAATTCTTTGACTTCCAGATTCCATTATTTGTTCCCATATTCAAGTTTTCCAGTGCTGCCTTTGACTTCCAGATTCTATTATTTGTTCCCATATTCAAGTTCTCCAGTGCTGCTATGAAAGATCATTGAAGAAATACGATTCAGGAAAACTGAATGTCCAAATGACTGCTTTCAAGATTTATTCACATTCCAAAGAACTAATAATATCCAGATTGAGCACATGTTGAACATTAGAAACCCAAGCGTGTTGCTGTAGAACAAGAAATTCTATTACTTCTTAGAACCAAGCCAAGAAGCTCATGTGAGGAGATTGTGGTAAAATTCATTAGCATTCAAATTTATACCATTTTTAGTATTTCTATCTCTCTCATGAAATGTAGATATTGTCCACTGCATGTATCATGCAAAAGTAATATTAATTACCATATTGATCATTTCTTGCCTTATGTTCCACATCAAATCATAATAAGAAATTTATCTTGTTGTAATAAAATATAAACTATAAGCTAGTTGCACCACCTGGCTCCTTTTCCTCCTACAAATCCATGAATTTAGGGATGAAGGGATGGTCGGTTAGCCGGAACAGTAACCTAATACTGCACATTATTTTCTCCCACTTGATGCTAGGAACAGTTCTTTTTTACTCGTTCTTTGCAAACAGATCTACATTCACTGTCTGCAAAACAGCATGGGATTTAATTTCAATAATTACATTGTACATTTTATACTTCATAATGTCTGGGTGATTTAGTATCCTAGATTTCATTTTTGCAACGTATATTCAAAGCCACTTTTTCTTCCAGAAGCTTGACTATATTCTTTTGTCCTATATAGAATTTAATACAGATTACAACCTGATGAAAAAAAAAATAAGTGGCTGGTATTAGCAGAAAAATGTCTTCTGTTGTTCCTTTATGTGTAGTTCAATTTACGAGGTTACTTGGTTTGTTAGTTACATGCCACATGAGGTGCCTTGGAAGACTAACTCCCACGTTTAATGATTGTAAGTTTTCCACAAGCATACTAATAAATAAAAAATAGAACAAGTGAATGAACATGTCATCATCACAATATTCAAATCAGAAGTTGAATTCAACATATACAAGCAAATTTGAATGGGATGTTCATTAAAAATCATGACATAAATTTCATGCATCTGTACCAGCTAAGCTCAGTGGAAATTTGACTATCCTAAGTGAAACATCCTCACAAAAGATTAATGCTTTACAGACTTGCTTGAACCAAAGGAAATTAGAAACTTATAGAAAACAGATAAGTACACATACATTTATTGCAGCCACCTCTTCTGGAATGAATCGATCATTTCTATCAGCCAAACCTAAGTTACCATATCGGCCCCAACCCCAGCCATAAAGCTTTCCGTCCTCACTGACAGCAACTGTGTGCTCAGCACCTGCTGCTACCATCTTGATGGCCAAGCCCTGCCCATATTCCAGGCAGATTAAATTAAAAGAGAATAAGAGAATAACTATGCATTTGTTATTATTTTTATAAGAAAGAATTGCATGTGCAATCTATCGAACAATAATTGAGGTTGATTTGATTATAAAGTACAAAATTATATCCAACTTTCTAAGAATAAACTCATACAACATATGTCAGACAGGAATATGTCTCTCCCACGTTGCAACAAACATCTATAAGCATAATACTAAGTATTGGTAAGTTTGCTGGTTTGTTCCACATTAATTCTCCAATATTCTTTTCTTCTATTTCTTGGATATGTTATTGTATTTTTCTAATAAATTGATCATGTATTTGAGATAAAATGCATGTATTAAGAGCCATTAGACATTAGCATTACTCTTAGTGTAACAAATGTATTTTTAATACATCGTATGAAATATGTGGTATCATCCTTCATATTAACACCCTTCATAGGCTAGTTATGGTGCCATTCACTATCCTATTTCACCATTAAGTTCAATATTAGTTATAGCTAGTCAAACTAATTTCACAACTTAATCAAGGTTGATCTTGACTTAGAATTATAACTATTGATAATATTGAGGTAACAGATATGACTACTAATATTATAGTCACTTTATTTTATTTCCCTCTTAAAGTCAAAAGTTCAAATATTTAAATTTAATATTTGAGGGGGAAAAGGTATTTTGGAGGAGCATTCAGGGGGAGGAATAATAATTTATTTTGGAGGCTCTTTTCATTATCGGAGATTATAATTCTTTTCATGGTTGGTGGTGAAGCTCAGGGAGCTTGAGTATTGCAAGGTTCGGTGGTGAAACTGAAATATACTGAGCCAAATTTTTTCAATTTTCAATTGCAAGTTACAATTAACAAGCACCCGTTAAGGTTAGCCCAAAAACCAAAACGATGCTGAAAGAAACTCTAACCAGAATGTACACCAGGATCCCGATGTGGGCAAGGTGTGAGCATTGGTCAAAGGATCTTAAAGGAAATGCTGAAACAAGAACTCTAACCAAGAAATGCGTCGGCGTACGGCGAGCATATGGTCAGAGGATCCCTATCTATTGCAATACTGAAAACAACTCAACACCAAGTATGTGCTACTCAATCCATGATGGAGATGAGGCGACCATATGGCGGAGACTTATGAAATTACAATGCAAATCAAGTAAATAGGCGGCAAGCCAGCCTCTTCCACTTATTCAGTGGGCAGTTACAAACATGAGATTAACAGGAATAAGAAGGATGCTGACAGTACTACTGTTTAGCTTACAATATTAGAGATTTATATGTTAAACACAAGATAAGAGTGTCTTCAATGATGCAACAATGTATAATGCTATCCTTAAATTCCCTCAATGTCTTTCCTTCCAAAACCAAACTCAAATGACGTATTCTTTGCAAGCTGTTATGACAGAGTAAGGACTGAAAACTGATAACCAGCAATACAGTAACTCAAAGATATGCTCACAACTCTCTCACTACTTACCCAAAATGCATGATATTTGATGCAAACAACTCCTATGATGAAGGTGCCTATGATGAAGACACAAAATAGAGCCTAAATGTTGTTATTTACTTTCTGCACAAATCCCAAGGCATCAAGAATGGTACGACCCAGCAAGAGGGGCGAATTCCTTTAATAAATTCAAGTTCTTCAAATAAAAATCTGCAAATTGGTGCAAAGGGGTGCCCACCCTAGACAAGAAGAAATAAGCAACACCCAGAATGATATCTTTTTGTATTTTTGAAATATGAATGAAAACTACAATCTGCTATGTTCTCAGCAACTCCAAAAAATAACATGAAATGCAAATAACTGAACTACAAATGCATTAACTCACAACAAAGCAATCCTTACTACAAAGAATTCACTCAAAACAATCAAACCTCTCCACTAGGTGCTGTCTCACAAGCACGAAGTTGAGCCAAGCTAGGAGGCATTCATTCCTCGAAGCAATCCACTCACCATTTCGGCAGCATAACTTTACTCAAGATGTCAGATAATGCAAATGAAGACCAAGACCTCCTTTTATAACTTTGTGAAGGCTCACCAGAAGCTTCTAGAAACCCTGCTTTTCAAATTTAAAATAACTCCTTTTCCCTCCAAGGATGGCGTCCCTCTTTCCAAGGTCAATTTGACTTTTTAATTTAAGAATAATCTCTCCAATAAGATAGGCGTCCCTTTTCCCCAGCATTGTTTTTGCCTTTAGAAAATATTAAATCAATTACATGAGGCGCCACCCATAAAGACCACCTTTTAAAACAACATAAGTTCAATCACTAGGCTAAGGGGGGGTCAACAGCAAAATATAACATTAGAATGTGACTTTATTAAAATAATTCAACTTATCTCTCCAAACGTGCCCCAAAGCCAAAGTTGAGCAATCCAACTGAACATACTGAAGTAGAAGGCCAATCGTGCCGAAACCAACAGGACCACTGCCAGAAATAGAATTTACTAAAAATAGTAAATTCATGAAAGTGCTCAAAATGCCAAGAAAAACACATCACCGAAAAGCTCACGAAAAACCCAGAAGGAATCCGCAGTTCAATCACCAATCTGGAGCAAAGAAACCACCAACCAAGAGACCCTAATTTCACCACCGAAGCCTACGGGTTCCAGAATAGGCCAACGGTCAACGAGAAGTCATGCTCGAGAAGGGACATTACGAAACTATCCACCCTAGCCTGTGGAGTTCAGATTGTTTCAAATTTGTAAGTCTCCTATGGAGACAAATTTGCAAAGTTTTTGATATATCCAATTCACTTCTATTACAAACCCTTGCTCATTAATGCTGGCCGATTGCAACAGAAATATCATTCATAATCTGCTAATTAATGCTGGTCGATTTAGTTATGACGGTTATATAATTATGTGGAGTTGTTAATATTTGGGGTTGTCCATTGCATAGTTTACATATTGCCTATTTAGATGGTTTGATGCATATTTTGGAGTTCATATGAATTGGGCGATATATGTTTATGGGGGACAAGCAGACAATAAGCTTCCAGCATAACTCTATCTGCATCCCTGCTACCTTGGCACCTCTGCCCAGTCAACCGCAGGCCCTCCACAAGGAGGAGTTGGCAGTATTAGAGGTGTGAGACCCCTACGTAGGAGTTCAAACTAGTCAAAGGGATAATCATGACATATTTTGGAGTATATCAGCATTTTTCCTGTAGCCCCCAGCTCTTGGTAAACTGTGGGAATCATATACAGTTTGTGGCTTTATTTAAGGCAGCATCGAATAGCAGCATACTTGTATTTGTGGACAGTGTATAACTGGTATTCCTTGCCATACAAAGTCTGTGAAATATTTAGATACTTCTATAATCAGATATCTGAGTTTATGTTGCATATGTGATTGAACTAATTCTATTTTTTGAATGGCATATTTGGAATGTTACAGTGATGGAAATAATGCAAATTCATATATTGCAATAGACTTATTCAGTTCATTTGAAGTCTGGAAATTAAGCATTGGCATACTTATTTAACATTCGTTGAGAGCATGCTTGCATTGTCGAACAAATAGAAATAAATCGTAAAAAATCTTCCTATCCGGGGTAAGGGTCTGTACAGTGGTATGAAAGCTGGTTTTCCTGCCAGCCTGTGGTTTTCATGAGTGACAAGGAAAGAAGATATTATAATAGGGAAATAAAAAAACAGTGGCAGCCCACTCAGGTTCCACTTAAGAGTTCATTTGTTTTGCAGGTTATGAGTATTCTGATACACTAAAGTCCACTATTTTTTCTCTCTTCTTGCTCTACTATTTTCCTAAATTATGGAGGGTATTATTGCGTGTACAGATACTCTACTATGATATTTCTTGGAAATATTCGTAAAAAAACATAAATATAGCAGACCACTTGAGGGGGTTACCTCCAATAATCAGAAAATATGATACGAATTGAATAATTGATGATATGATGATTTGGAAGGAACATCTCCCCTTTATTTATAGGCTTAACCATGTAGGGACATGTTGTGACCATTTAGTGATTTCACACATCGCCCCATTGCAAATGGGGACCCCTGTTTTCGCTTTTGCCTCGGTGTTGCAACTGCTTATCATTTCTTTTACAATGAGGTCATCATTTTGAGGGTTCCAAGCAGAGTCTTTTGCAAGTCATCTGACCAAGTCAAGAATTCATGCTTGAATCAGTGCGTAGACGTCATGGAAGCGCTCAGAAAGGCCCAGAAACGAAGATCGACTGTGAATTCGGCCAATTCTGAGACTTCCTATTTTTTAGGAAAAGTTGCTTTTTCGATTTTTCATTTTTGGCATTTTCGGACCAAACGAGGTTCCCTATTTTTTAGGGTTGCTTTTTTCTATTTATAGAAAGTTTCTATTTTTTTTTAGAAGGGTCCCGAGTTCTGAAAACGCACTCAAAAGTTCAAAAAACTCAATAGATCTCTCAGAAAATCGAAATGAAAATTTGAAATTTTTCGAAAAATCTGGAAAAAACAAGTAAAAAGCGTGAAAAATCAGACCAAGAACACTCGAAATCTGGAAAAATCAGTCAAAACTAGTCCGAAATCAATCAGATCTGAGGACAAAACCATGGAAAATCAGCTCTCAAATCATGAAATTCATTTGAAATCTGTTCAAGTCTGAAATCTGCCATGGGAAATGAAGGAAAAATGAAGTTTGTGAAAATCTGGAAGTCATGAAGTTCGCCCAGCAGCAATGGAGAACATCCTTGGATCTTCCAAAGTCCGCCCAGCATATAGCATGCCCATCCTTGCATCTTAGAAAATCCGCCATGCATCTTGAAGGCATATCCTTGCATCCTCCAAAGTCCGCCCTGCATGTCCAAAAAGTTGTGAAGTCTGCCAGCTTGAAGGTTGTCAAGTGCCAAGAACTCATGAAGTCCGCCCAGCACTAAGCAAGCATGTCCTAGGATCCTTTGAAGTCTGCCATGCATCAAGGGAGGAAGTGCTAAAAGGTTCCAAAGTCTGCCATGCACTAAGAGGGAAGTCCTTGACACTTCCAAAGTCCGCCCAAGGATATCCTAGAAGTCTCTAAAGTCCGCTAGCCTTAAGGATCCTTGTCCAAACATCACCTAAAGTCCGCCCTAGAAAAGAGGGACATCCAAGAGGGACGTCCAAAAGAGTCTTGAAGTCCGCCAGCCTTGAGGGAGCATATCCTAGGACCTTCCAAAGTCCGCCATGCATGTCCTAAAGATCTCCAAAGTCCGCCAAGTTCAAAGGAAGGATGTCCAAAAAGTTCCAAAGTCCGCCCTTAATATCCTAGGATGCTTTGAAGTCCGCCATGCAGCAAGGAGGCACATCCTAAGACCATCTAAAGTCCGCCCAAGCATATCCTAGACCCTTGGAAAGTCCGCCTAGGCATGTAGAAGTAAAAATAAAAAAATCAAAATTTTGCTAAGTATTGATGCCTACCAAGGGGAATTTCGAAAATCTGCTAAGTGTGAGGGCCTAAAAAGGTGGAAAGTTGATCTTTGGATAAAATATTATGACATTTCCAAGAGGCAAAATGTTGAGACAAATGCTAGAAGCTAAGAAGTCCGCCCTAGAAAAGAGGGACATCCAAGATGCTCGTCCAAAAGACTTAAGTCCACCACACTTGTCCAAAATGCCAAGGAAGTCCGCCTAAGATGATAAGACAATAAGATTTTTGGCTAAGTGTCAATGCCAAGTCCAAGAAAAAGTTCGAAATACTTGCCTAAGTGAAGAGGCTAAGGGATGAGAAATGAAGACGTTGGCCAAGTATTGTGACACTTTCGAGAAGACAAATGCCAAGATTGAAAGGACATGTGCTAAAGATGATCAGGATATGGCAAAGAATAAAACGGAATGTGCCTAACACGATGAGGAAAAGAGGTAAAATTTGCCTAAGTATGGAGAAAATGCGAAGAAATTGTCAACTTTGACCCAAGAAAAATGCACAAGGCAAGGAGAAAGGAAGGATCGTCCTTGGCCAGAAGGAGGGAGAATATGTCAGGCATCGAGGAAATTCACCCAACGAAGACATCCGGACAAGGATTTTGCCTAGAAAAAATTCGACTGAGCAAGGAAATATTTGACTTTGGCAGAACAAATTAGGCTCAGTGCAAAGGAAAATCTCGCCTCGGCAAAGCAAAATAAGGATCTGGCAATGAAATTTTCGACAGAATGGCTTAAATTTTGGTTTGGCTAGACGAAATTGAGGATAAAATTGGAAGATACACTCTTAGCCAAGAAAAATGAAAGGAAAATCGAAATAGCCATGGGTCGAAGACGAACGGGTTGGAATAAATTAAAATATTTTAATATTTTATTTTCAATGCCTTGGACAAAATGAAGTTTGCCAGAGATGTTTTGGAGGAAAATAATTTGTGCCGGACAGAGATAAAATCCGAAGGGCAAAATTAAATTCACCATGGCTTCAGGAGAGAGAGTGGTAAAAATTCAGGAGAGAGAAAATCTGAATTTGTTTATTTTACTTCTTGCAGGTGGATGACGACGCGAGGCGAGTCTTCAAAGAAGAAGCAAAGGCATGGAATGGAGGCAAGTCTGCTTCAAGCCAAATAGAGTGAAGGAAAAGATGGCACAAGCACGAGAAAGTCTGACTTTGCCCAAGCTCAGCATGTCCAAACCTTTTCCGACTTTGCTTGGAGAAGGTATGTCCAGACATCCATAAGATCCGCCAAGTACAATGGCAAACATGATGCAAAGTTCGACCTAGACCAAGAAAAGAAATGTCAAAGTGTTGAGAAGGTTCGCCAAGCATAAAGATGAGATGGCGAAACCACTAGCAAATCCGACTTTGCTCAACTGAGAAATGGCACAAGCATGATAAAGTTCGACTTCTCCCTAGACATGTTTGTCCAAAGTGGCCTGAAGTCCGACTTAGGCTAAGAGAGAAAACGTCCAAGCTCATGTGAAGTCCGCCCAAGGAGAGGATGAGAAGAATTCACTAAGTGTTAGACAGAAAACAGGAAGGAGGAAGTGGATAAAATCCTTGTCCAGAGATGGAATTTGTCCTACATAGCACAAGCCAAATTCAAAATTGAAGGAAAATCCATAGGCAAAGTTCGTTCGAGCATAGAGATGGCCAAAACCTTGGCTAAATGTTGAATGGTCCACATGAAGGTGTTACAAAATAGCCAAAATTTGGCTAAGTCTAGGAAATACTTCACAGAGGAAATTCCAATTTCCTCCATTGTGGCGAAAGCACAAAGGCATTCTTCTCCAAATTCAAGACACTTGAATGGATATCCAGACGTCTTGGAAGGATTTCATCTATAATCCTAGACCTATTGAAGCAATCCGGACAACTTCTTGAGGGTTTCATCTCCTGAAGAATTAAAGACAAGCTTCCAATCAGAATCAGATGGTGACAAGGAGAGTGTTCCAAACATATCTCCATACTTAGACAATTTCTCGACACAAATTGGAGAATTCAAAGAGGAGATCCCAAGGAATAGCATCAACCCAGTTCAAGCAGGAGGAAGTTCAAAGCAACCAACTTCAAGTCCAGACACCTGCTCCAAGGGGAGACTTCTAGACCTCAAAGATTCCAGTACAGGTAAGAAGAAGAAATCAAAGTCTCAAAAGGAATCCAGGATCACGGCTAGGAAGGAATAAGCACAACGGACAGAGTCATCGGCAGGGAAAATATTCTAAGGCA
>VDFB02241477.1:0-12140 GCA_007258455.2 Sequoia sempervirens
TTTAGGATCATGACAAAGAGATAAGTTGCAAAATGTTGTTGAAAACTTGCATGGCAGTAGTTGTGGAATTGCATGCAACATTGTTATATTAGATTCCCTTGAAATTAGGGATGTGGAGTCGAGCAACTCCCCTTGAATGATGGAGAAGGCATCTAAAAGTAGAGATGTGGCTCGTAGAGAGCAGTGAGATAGATTGTAATCAAATTTTGGCTTGTGTGAATAAGAGAAATTATGTGTTTTCTAAAAATCTCGTGTGTTTTTGAGAAATAGTGGCATAAAAGGCATTGTATATACAGTCTTATCTTTGTTTTTGTGTTCATTGGATAGTTTTGAGTAAGATTCATCTTGTATTCAGGGTGTTCAGTGTAGATTTGTTGTTTCTATTTCATAGATTAGAGTGTAGGGGTTTGTAGTTGTAGTTTTGAGCAGTCAAGTCTTAAAAATGGCTCCCCCATAAAATCCAATCATGGGATCACCCTAAGACTGGATTGAAATGATAGGGGAGCCAGTCAATTGTACATATTTAGCAGTAGGAAACCTATAGAGCCAAGCAAGTAATTGTAATCTCAAACCCTAAGCGAGCTAGGACTGCCCGGTTACAGGTTTGGGAATTAAAATTTGAAGAACTTAGGCAGGGGAAGGAGTACAGTACGGCCATAGTATGGTTCCAGGTGAGATTTTTTCATAGCCAAGCATGTTAGAAGGATTGAAATCTCAATCAATCCATTTGAGATAGATTTGAAGAAGAAAGAAGAAAGTGTTAAAACCCTAAGTATTAGGCCTATTAGCCCTAATCCTCCTTGATTGTAGGAATACACCGTACGGTACAGACAGAGGTCTGAAATCTAATGAAAGATTTAAAGCTCCAAAAAGGGTGTCTGGAACTGAAGATTGTTTGACAGGTTGTTTGGAAAGTTTAAGAGAAAAAGGAAGAAAACTGACTGGTAAGGGCTACTAGAAATAAGGCCTCACCAAAGGAAAATCTTGGAAACGGGTAGTTTGAAGAGTGAACACCAAGTAAGATGGACCTATTTGGATGTAAGAAGCATGAGGATAGTACCCTTAGCTCCCCTGCAAGCAGTTCAAGCAAGGTGATGAAGATGACACTTAGATTCTTCTAGGTGTTGGAAGGAGACAACAAAGTCAAGAGGTGTTGGTCTTCCAAAGGTAAAGCACAAGTTAGAGAACTCTTTGAGAAGAGTTGAAGCAAGACTTAGTTAATGATCTAAGTCTAAATAGAGTCCTGAAGTTGGCAGGCTCCTGGTGGGAGACAGAGAGAAGTCTTCTTGGATATAATGCAAGCAACCTTTGGTTACATCATACACCATATTGGTATCAGAGCAAAGTTTGATTCAAGGCTTGTGATTGATGTTGCAGGCCACTAAGTCAATAGGAGAGAACACACCAGAGGAAGAAAGAACCATGGTGAAAAATGCATAGTTGGCTAAAAAGGTAGAAGAACAAGAGGAAGATAATCGGTTGCTAAGAGAAAGGTTATCTCAAGTGGAGAAGCTCTTGGATGAAGTCCATGAGACAGCAGATAAAGTGAAGGACAAGATAGAGCAGAAGGAAGAGCAGGAAGCAAAGGAAAAGAAGAGGACTTGGAGGAGGAAGCTCCAAAGCCTGATCCTATTCTTGTAGAGGAACCCTTCTTGAAAGCACTACAGGCCTTAAGTGGTAAAGCATTGGAAGGTGTGCCACTATTTAGTGGAAAAATGGACCCTGATTCAGTTGTGGACTGGATTGAGAGCATTGAAAATCACTTTGAATGTGATGGTATAACAGAGGCCCAAAAGGTAAAAGTGGCCAAGTCAAGGTTGAGAGGAGCAGCTCTCACATGGTGGAAGTTTGTACAATCTGAAAGAGAGAAAGAAGGCAAAGGTCCCATAGTTTCATGGAGAGGAATGGTAACTAAGATAAGGCAGACCTATCTCCCTGATGATTATGAAGTTCAGTTGCATAGGAGAAGACACAATCTTCGGCAGAAAGATATGGATGTCCAAACATACACTGAGGAGTTTCAAAAATTGTGCCTAAGATCAAAGGTGGTTGAAGATGAAAGCATCAAGCTAGCAAGGTACTTAAATGGGCTTAAATGGTCTATTCAAGAAGATATGAGTCTAGTAAACTTCAAAACAGTCCGCCAATGCTATCAAATGGCTTTGAAGATAGAGGAGAAAGGCAAAAAGAAGCAAGAGCAAAACCCTAAAAGTAGAGGTAAAGGGAAAGATAGCAGAGGACAAAGAGGTGGTTATAGTGGAAGAAGTTCAGAACCAAGAGCCCAAGGAGAAGTCAGATACTCTGAGCAACAAGAAAGAAGCTCTAGTAGAGGTGGTAGAGGAAGAGGTTTCAGCTCAAGAGGAAGAAGTGGTAGACAAGGAAGAGGCGGCTACTTCACTAACATGAAATGTTACCACTGCAATCAATTGGCACACCCGGCCTATAGATGTCCAGAGAAAGGCAGTACTTCTTATGGAGGAGATAAGAGAACTAACCTGATTCAAGATGAGACAGCTGCAGCAGATAAACATCCTAAAGTACCATTGAATTCAGAGGAAGGTGAGAACCTCATGATGAGGAGAACTTTGATCAAGGAACCGGTTAAAGAAGAGCCAAGCCAAAGGAGGTCCTTGTTTAGGATAAAGTGCAAGATGATGGGGAAAGTGTGTAAAGTCATTATTGACTTAGGTTCTACTGACAATATTGTGTCAGAGGAGGCAGTCATCAAGTTGAAGTTGACAAGGATACCCCACAACAATCCTTACAAGGTCACATGGCTCAATAAAGGTCAACATGTCTTGGTGAATGAACAAGCATGGGTGGAGTTCTCAATTGGTAGGTACAAGGACAAAGTTTTGTGTGATGTGTTACCTATGGATGCATGCCACTTGCTCCTAGGTAGGCCATGGAAATTTGGCTGCCAAGCTGTGCATGATGGAGCAAAGAATTCCTACACTTTCAAGAAAGATAAGGTGACCTTTAAGATTCAGTCTTTGCTAGGAGATACAGAGGTGCAGACAGCAGGTTCTAAACTGCTCATGGTGGATGAAAAAGAGTTCTTGGAAGCCTTGGAAGAAGGAGGAGTTGGTTATGCAGTGATGATAAAGCCAAGAGAGGAGAGCAAAGAGAAAGCAGCTGAAAAGCAAGAGTTACCTGAGGAGATACAGAAATTGTTGCAGACCTATGAGGGCATTGTAAGTAGTGGTCAACCAGCAACATTACCTCCTAAAAGAGCCATAAGTCATAGGATAGACTTGATACCCTTCCAAACAAAGTAGCTTACAAGATGACACCTCAACAAAATGAGGAAATAGCTAGGCAGATTCAAGAACTTCTCAACCAAGGTCTCATTAGGAAAAGCATTAGTCCATGTGCAGTACCCACTGTCTTAGCACCTAAAAAGGGAGGAGAATGGAGGCTTTAACTGATTCCAGGGCAATAAACAAGATAACCATCAGGTATAGGTTTCCTATCCCTAGGATTGAAGATCTCATGGATTGTCTAGGTGAAGCTAGGTACTATACCAAGATAGATTTAAAGAGTGGTTATCACCAAATTAGGATACATGAGGGAGATGAGTGGAAAACAGCCTTCAAAACCAATGAGGGTCTCTATGAGTGGCTAGTTATGCCATTTGGCTTGTCTAATGCCCCCTCCACATTCATGGGACTCATGAATGAAATCCTCAAAGACTACATTGGCAAGTTTGTAGTAGTGTATCTAGATGATATACTAATCTATAGTAGAACAAGAGAAGAGCATCTCCAACATATAGAGTTGATTTTCAAGAAGCTGCAGGAGGAGAAGCTGATGATCAATCTGGAAAAGTGTGAGTTCATCAAAACAGAGTTGGTGTACCTTGGATTTGTGCTATCACATGGCAACTTGAAGATGGATAGCAGAAAAGTGGAAGCCATCCTCAATTGACCTACTCCAAAGACAGCAACAGAGGTAAGAAGCTTCCATGGTCTTGCTCAATACTATAGGAAATTCATAAGACAGTTTAGTGCTATTTGTGCTCCTATGTTGGATACCATAAAAGGAGGAATGAAAACCAAGTTTGTATGGAATGAGCAAGCTAACAAGAGTTTTGAGTTGCTGAAGGAGAAGATAGCTACCCAACCTGTTTTGGTGTTACCAAGCTTTGAGAAGCTATTCACCATTGAGTGTGATGCAAATAATGTAGCTATTGGAGCTATTCTCAGTCAAGAGGGCAGACCGGTGGCTTTTCATTTAGAGAAGCTAAGTGAAGCCAAGAAGAATTATTCTTCTTATGACCTTGAAATGTATGCATTGGTCCAAGCACTAAGGAAGTGGAGGCACTACTTGCTTCCCAAGGAATTCATTGTGTATTCAGACAACCAAGCACTCAGTTTCCTGAATTCACAAGAGAAGTTGAGTCACAGGCACATGAAATGGGTGGAGTACTTGCAAGCTTACACCTTCAATATCAAGCACAAGAAAGGAGCTCTCAACAAAGTGGTAGATGCCTTGAGCAGAAGAGTCCTCACAATTCAGGAAATTCAGTTGAAGAGCATGGGAATAGATCATTTCAAAGATCTATATGCAGATGATGAAGACTTTGCAGACATTTATAAGGTATGTGCTGAATACAAGAATCATTTCCATAGCAAATATGTTGAATATACCTTGCAGAGTGATCTTTTGTTTAAAGGGAATACTCTATGTGTTCCTAGAGGTTCTATTAGGGAAAACTTAATTCAAGAAAAGCATAATGGTGCATTGAGTGGTCATTTTGGGATCCCCAAAACTCAGGAATTGGTTCAAAGACTTTACTTTTGGCCAAGAATGAACTTAGATGTCAGAAGGTATGTGGAAAGTTGTGTAGTGTGTCAAAAGGCCAAGGGCACTTCTTCAAATGCAGGCCTATACCAACCACTACCTATCCCTACTAGGCCATGGGAATGCTTGAGTATGGACTTTGTAGTTGGTTTACCCAAGACAAGGCAAGGTATGGACAGTGTTTATGTGGTTGTAGATAGATTCAGCAAAATGGCTCACTTTGTACCCTGCAAAACAACCAATGATGCCAGTTAAATAGCCTCTCTTTTCTTCAAAGAGATAGTAAGGATTCATGGATTACCAATCAGCATTGTATCAGACAAAGACACTAAGTTTATGAGTCATTTTTGGAAGACTCTTTGGCAAAGAATGGGCACTAATCTATCCTTTGGATTTGCATACCATCCCCAAACTGATGGTCAGACCAAAGTGGTTAATAGAAATCTTGGTAATCTCTTAAGATGCTTGACCAAGGAGTATGGTCAACAATGGGATCAGTTGATTGGGCAAGCTGAATATGCCTATAATGATACTGTCAACAGGTCAACAGGGAAGATTCCCTTTGAAATTGTTTATGGTCTACATCCTAGAGGTGTTTATGAGCTGAGAGAGTTGAAGGATGGAGTCAAGGGAAGTGGATATGCTGATGATTTTGCTTATGCAATGCAGGAGATTCATGAGACAGTCAGAAAAACACTGGCAGAAAACACCATGAAACATAAGATTAAGGTGGATGAGCATAGAAAAGAAGTTCAATTCAATGTTGGTGATTTAGTGATGGTGCATTTGAACAAGTCTAGACTGCAGAAAGGAGTTCCTCATAAGTTGCAAATGAAGAGGATAGGTCCCTGTCCTATCTTGGAGAAGTATGGAAGTAATGCATTCAAGGTCCAATTACCAGATGATAGTGGACTGTCCCCTATTTTTAATGTTGCAGATCTTGTACACTACAAAGGACCACCACTAAACATGGATCAGACCATCCATGAAGTTAGTCAAGATGTAGAAGAACTTAAATTTCCTACTGTCACAGTCAAACAAGCTGATAAAATATTGGATACCAGGGTCTATAAGAGGACTAGAACCAAGGAGTACAAAGAACATTTGATTAAGAGGCATGGGCAACCTGATGCAGATGCAGTGTGGATAAAGGAGGCAGAGTTCAAGAAGTTGGGCATTGATCTCAACTTTCTCAATCCAAGGGTGGATTGAAATTTTATGTTTTGGGGAGGATGGTGCAAGAGCACCTTGGCTTAACTCCATTTTGGTTTGTCTTAAGTTTTGCCTTGTACCTGATCTTAGCCAAATCAGGGTGTTAATGTGTTTGTTTTGGACCTTAGAAGGTCTTGTGTGTGTGGTGAGTTAATCATTAGGATTAATGTCATCTTAGTTTTCATTGTTGTTAAATTTTGGCTTCAATTAGCTTGAGACAGCATATGTTAGAAGGTAAAGCATTTAATTTGTGTTAAACCACATCCTCATTGTTTGAAGATGCCAAGAGGCAGTTAAGATGTTGTTGGCCCGAGATCAAGGTGTTAGAGGTCCTAAGATTGAGGATCATGACACAATCATGGAAGTTGTAAAGTTGTTGTAAAATTGCATGGTAACACTTTGTTAGGTTGCATGCAGCTTGGTTGGATTAGATTCCCTTGAAATCAGGGATGTGGAGTCGAGCAACTGCCCTTGAAACATGGTAAAGGCGTCCCTAATAGGTGTGATGGCTCGTAGAAGAAGTAATTTGTTGTTGTAATCAAGTTTTGTTGTGTGGAATAGAAGACAGTTTGGCAGAATTCTGTGTTTTCTGAAAATCCCGTGTATTTTGAGAAACAGTGACATAAAAGGCATTGTATATATAGTTTTATCTCTATTTTTGTGTTCATTGGATAGTTTTGAGTAAGATTCATCTTGTATCCAGGGTGTTCAGTGTAGATTTGTTGTTTCTATTTCATAGATTAGAGTGTAGAGGCTTGTAGTTGTAGTTTTGAGCAGTCAAGTTTTAAAAATGGCTCCCCCATAAGAACTAACCACGGGATCTCCCTACAATTAGTTTGAAATAATAGGGGAGCTGGTCCATTGTACATATTTAGCAGTAGGAAAACTAAAGATCCAAGCAAGTAATTGTAATCTCAAACCCTAGGCGAGCTAGGACTGCCCGGTTAGTGGTTTGGAAATGAAAATTTGAAGAACTTAGGCAGGGGAAGGAGTACAGTACGGCCATAGTATGGTTCCAGGTGAGATTTTGTCATAGCCAAGCATGTTAGAAGGATTGAAACCTCAATCAATCCATTTGAGATAGATTTGAAGGAGAAAGTGTTAAAACCCTAAGTATTAGGCCTATTAGCCCTAATCCTCCTTGATTGTAGGAATCCACCGTACGGTGCAGACAGAGGCTTGAAACCCTATGAAAGATTTAAAAGTTCAAAAAGGGTATCAGGAAATCAAGTTTATTTGATAGGTTGTTTGACAGGTTTAAGAGAAAAAGGCAGAAAACTGACTGGTAAGGGCTACTAGAAATAAGGCCTCACCAAAGGAAAATCTTGGAAACGGGTAGTTTGAAGAGTGAACACCAAGTAAGATGGACCTATTTGGATGTAAGAAACATGAGGACAATACCCTTAGCTCCCCTGCAAGCAGTTCAAGCAAGGAGATGAAGATGACACTTAGATTCTTCTAGGTGTTGGAAGGAGACAGCAAAGTCAATAGGTGTTGGTCTTCCAAAGGTAAAGCACAAGGTAGAGAACTCTTTGAGAGGAGTTGAAGCAAGACTTAGTTAATGATCTAAGTCTAAACAGAGTCCTGAAGTTGGCAGGCTCTTGGTGGGAGACAGAGAGAAGTCTTCTTGGATATAGTGCAAGCAACCTTTGGTTACATCATACACCACATCTTAAGTTGTAAGGAGAGCAGCTTGTTTGTAATACAAGTGGTAGAACACACATCTGGATTTAAAGAAGCACATCTAGCTTCTATACATTCCCTAAAAATTCTTGGCAATGATCTTAGATAAAAATTGACAAAAATCCCCTTATCCTTTGATAGATATCCATACCCCATTCCAATGCTCTTGTTTTGACGCAAGTGGGTAGGATGTTGGAGAAAATTATATAATTCATGCTTACATCTCCCAACTACATTTTCTTGAAAGTGTGTAAATCCTTTTAAAAAAATATATTATGTGAATTTATTTCCATGGTTATCCACCCAAGCATAAGAGAGTACATCCTAGTGGTGCAATTAGAAGAAAAAAAAAAGAGAGCTAGTTGTGTTAATAAGATCCTTGCATATTATATCAATGGAAACCTACAAAGTTGGTTAAATAAATATCACTATGTTAGCAGTTGGTACTAAATATTCTTATCCGAAAGGAAGAATAATTTTGTTTAATGAATGGGCCAAAATATGGAACAAGTTGGATAGATCACATAATCATTTTTTCTGAGATATGACAATACCATGTTCATTGAGACTCACCCAAAACAAGGGCATATAGATTGAAAGCAATGTTACTCTAGCTAATTGATCATATCCTTTTTATAAGGAAATTTAATGGAGTTCTATTGAAATATGCAAAACAAGATAAAAATCAATTTCTTATCAAAGAATTTCAGCAAGGTATTTTATGCAGAGTTATTTAATCCAAACAACAAGAAAGATTATGGAAGATAGATATTATTGGCCTCAAATGTTTTTAGATGCTCAAAAGTGGAAAATAACCTTTCAAATTTACTATTACACCCCATTTGTGTAATTACCTAGTTACTATTACTATATAGGGTAAATATTGGATGTGTGAATGTACTTTGAATTCTAATTAAGAGTATATGTGTTCTTGCACTTTGTTATCAATGAATTGTGAATGAATGTTATTTCATTTAATGTTATGTGATGAAATGCATATGTGAGAAATAGATGGTTATTGAATTGGATATTCTAACTATAGAGAAATACTATGTGAAAGCATATTTTGTTGAATAGTTGACTACCATAGGAATGTGTTAGTTGGATGGAGGTATATGTTCAATCCTTGAAGTGGAGGGGAAGTATCACTCAGGAGAAGAACTTGGTCGGGTAACCAATACATAACCTAACTGAGCTTCCACACACACTCACAGTAGAATGGTTGAGTCAAGTTAATATGTTGGAATTTGGTAAGTCATCCTTAGTATGATGTGTTTGCATTAGTAAGGGTCTTGATTATTGTTTTTGATAATATAAGCAGTATTTACAAGGTTTTGTACCCTTAACACAAAAATCCTGCAAGGCCAAAAAGAAACCAAGTTCATCAAAACATCATAGAAACTATACTAAAAACAATGGAAACATGACACAAACACTGCACACTGACAGGGAAAACCCAGCACAACATGGACCCGGCCACTAATTGTCCACACTTTCCCATTTCTAGACGAGGAGGTTTAAAACATCATCCCTAATCCAGTTGGGACCTTCTCCCATGGCATTCTTGTCCCCTTCCTCCTTGATGACAGCTAAAAGTGTGATGGTTGATCTGTGAATCATTTTCATAGTGAACCGAGCCAAACCATTATATTTTTGTTCAAGTTTAATAACCCACTCTTGTAGCATGTTGAAGTCCTCATCCTTGTCTTTCTTGCACTGGGTTGCCTCTTCCTCACCAATCCTGAGATCCTAGGAGTGGGTGGAGTCCTCCTTAAGCATCTGGTTCATGTCTGATAAATGACTAGGGCCCTCCATGAAATCTTCTTCCATCTCCTCAACAGTGTCTTCTTTCCCTTCAGTTCTAGCGCCAGTCTACTCCAAATCACTAGAAATCTCATCCACCGGAACCCCTTTTTTGTTCTTCGCTAGTTTGTTGGACCTCCTCACACTATTTTGTTCCATCCCCACATCAAAGCTCGCAACCACCATGGTGTCACCCTTAGAGTCTTTTTCCTCAACACATTTTCCTTTTCGCAACCACACAGCCTTGGAATGCGCCAGCCCCGCCTCCCCTTTCTTCTTTTTTGATTGGGGTTTAGGCCTAGGCTCAGCAATAGGTTCATTTTCAGGCATGGGGGTATTCCTTTTAGGACCACTGAAGCAGTAGGAGAAGGATTATCAGGGGAAAGGTCAGGAGGTTCCAATTCCTCCACATGCACAGCCGAGATAGGTTTAGGAGGGCACAAGTCCAAATGGAAGTGATAGAGCATAAGGATTGGGCCTTGATGTAGTAGCAGGGGAGGAAAAATATTAGGATTGAGAGTGGCAATATCATGGAAATATTTGATCGAACATTCTAGGGAAGTCAACAGAAAGAAAGGAAAGCTGAGGATCATTTTGTGTCATAGGTGATTTAACAATGGAAAATGGTAAAAGTAAAACACATTGTATCTACCTTCTAAAGTAACATATTTCATAAGAGCAAGACACACCTTGTCCCAAGGTTAAATGGCAACGCCTCACGGTTGAAACCCGACTGCTTTTTAACTGGCTTCTCATTGTCCTTGAAGAAGGTGTTGAGACTCTCTAAGTCCTACATTTTGGTGTCCTTTTGTATTTCTTGCCATCACAGGAGAGGCTTGTCGACTTACCAATCACTTCCTCATCCACCTCGAACAAAATACCACCCATGGTGACCCGCCTATCCTTCCACAAACCAGCAAATTGGGCCGACAACTTCTCATCGTGTCCCATAAGACTTTCTAAAAGCGGTGCCAAACCTCCCTTCATACAAATATTCCAAGTTATAGAATCCCTATGAAACTCCTCACAATTATCTGGCTTGGTCCTGACCCTATCGCCACCCATCTCGACCCAGAACACACAGGAACTAGCTTAGAGAAACAAAGTTAGCCAGAAAATGGATTGGTTGCCAATGAATTTACCCTTTCTTAAACCATCATTACTCCGCCATCTGGGATAGTAAGGCACAATAAAATTAATTAGATGTTTACATGCTTCAGCAGCCATTCCCAATGACGCCAGCTCCACAAGGCCATAATCATCCCTTAAGAACCATAAACTAAGGTAATAAGTTATGATAATTAAATTTGGATAATTAATACCCATCGTGCCAAAGGTCCCATTGAAATTACACATTTCCCCAGGCCTCCTTTTTTCCATAGGGGAAAGATTTGAAACATTTAAGTACATCTCATAAGATCTTATGCTCATCATAAGGTTAATTAATTTGGAATTACCAAGTAAGCTAGCGATGAACATCACATTACACACATTTTAGGAGATTTGATGGGATATGTAGTACATTTGAAAAGATAGTCTGTAAAGGACAAGGACCCCACTATACATAGCTATGAAATAAAATAACCACTCGGTAACCCACTTTAAACTCGCTACCTCACCCGGCCTAGTCCTCGTCATCCAAGGTCTCGACGTGTAGTGCCACTTGTACCCATAATAAATAGCCTTGTTAACCATCATGAGCAATTATATTCCTCTATTCTGCAAGGATTAATCCTTGTATATTTTTTGGTAGCGCCTCGAGCCTTTTACAACACTTGCATAGACTCCACATGGATCCCAAGTTGGCAAGACCATCGGCCACCTGGTTTCCCTCCCTATAGGTGTGAGTCAAGCACTTCCTTTCCAATTTTGAGACCAATAAATTTATGTCTAGTAAGATATCCTTGATGTTCCAACCATGCAACCGACTATGATTAACAGAGTCAATCACAGTCTTAGAGTCCCCTTTAATATGTGATTTTTTTATACCCAAAGTGACAACGATCTCAACGCCCTTTAGCAGCACCCATGACTGAGTCATCATAGAAGAATGAATGTCAATTCCTCCAAAAAACTCAGCAACCAAGTTTCCCTTGCAGTCCCTTATAACACCACCAATACTGGCTATACCAGGGTTCCCCTTGGCTACACTGTCAAAATTCAGTTTAACCCAACCCAATCCCGAAGGTTTCCAAATAGTGTTTTTTCTAGCTAGGGACTTGGAGTTATCAAAGGAGTTGGTCTCAAGTTTTATGTTCCAAGAATTTTCCATTTTGATCTCCCATTCAATAGGGGAAATGTCTGGTGGTTTCCACTTGAACAGGGAGATATTTTCATAAATAAGTCTGGATCCAATGCCAAATACTTCCTTGGGGCTCCTCTCAGTGTCTCTGAAGATCCAATTGTTCCTTTCTTTCCATAGGCACCAGCAGATGATGGGGGCAGGGGGGTTCCTCCCAATTTCCATGGGGAGATGGTGTTGAAACAATCCATTACATCCTTCAATAAAGGATTTTAAATCCTTATTCAATGTCCAATGAGTATCCATCTTTTGGAAAGCCAGGTCCCAAACCTCAACAGCAGAAGAAAAATGTAGTAACAGGTGATCCACTGACTCTTCATTATTTTTGCATAACATA
>VDFB02241479.1:0-13103 GCA_007258455.2 Sequoia sempervirens
CCACTTCATGCCCAATACCAAGTCAATGTCTCCCATATTAACAACGTAATAATCAGCCTTGAACTCATAATTGTTCAGGCGTAAGGGGAGATCTCGAATCATGCGCTCACATCTCAAAGTGTACCCATCTGCCACTTTGACTCTGATGCCCTCGAAGTCCTCAGTGATAAGTCCTCAGTGATAAGTCCTCGTTTCTCAACGAATCTAGCATCTATAAAGTTATGTGTAGCTCCTGTATCCAATAGGGTAATGACCCTCTGACCTGCTAATACACCTCGGAGCCTGAAAGAACCCTCCTGCTGGATGCTAGACAAACGGGCCTCCTGTACCTGAAGCTCGGGCTCAATCTCTGCTCTCGGCTCTGGAGCCTCTGACTCTGAATCATCTGTATGCTCTGGCTGATCAGAATTTTCTGATTCTGAGTCCTCATAGTATGCCCACATAACACGATTTGCCTTGCCCTTAGGTCTTAGAGGACAATCGTGACTGGTATCATACGGTCCCTTGCAGTAGAAGCAAAGCTTCTTCCTACGAAGGTCATTCAGGGCCTCACGATCCAAAGGTGGGAACGCTGATTTTCCTTTTGAATCGTTTCTAAAATCTGATTTGTCTTTGTTATAATCTGATTTTTCCTTGTTTTTATTAAAGCCCTTATTGTCTCGGAATGATGAAGAACCTCTGGAGTTAAATTTATTTGTCGGGGCTGCGAACTCCATGTTACGTGCTTTCTTCATCGCTTCCTGTAATGATGGAGGATCGAAGGCTTTGATCCAGCCTCTCAGTGGCTCGGTCAAACCCTCCATAAAGAGAACTACCAACCGCCTCTCAGATATGCTCGGAACCATGACGGATAATCTCTGGAAATCACTGATGTATGCCTCGAGACTGCCACTCTGCCTCAACTGTGCCAAGTCTCGGAAGTAGGTTTCCGGATCCTTCCGGTCAAACCTCTCTACCAATCTATCTACGAACTCCTGGTAGGTAGTGATCCTGTCATGCTGCAAGGTGACCATGCCGTGGTGCCACCAATCGTATGCCACTCCCTCAAGGTGCAGTGTAGCATATCTAATAGCATCTCACTCAGCCATTGGACGCAAGGTGAGAAATGTATCAAGCTTGCTAATCCAAGCTTGGGCAGTCATCTTCCCACTACCATCAAACATCGCCAAATTAAGCCTGTTAGTTGCATGTTTGAGGTCATTATTCTGCTGCCGGGGTCTCCAATCCTGTCGAGCCCTGTTATGTTCTCGCCTCTGTGTAACAAAACGGTCAAAAGAGATCCGTTCTCTGACTGCAGGAGGTATCAACTCCCACTCCTCGTTCTCGCTATAAGGTTATTACAAGAAAGAAATCCTCGTGCTTCAATACCCGTAAAGCTCTCATCGGGCTCTTGTCTCGTGAAAGTAGGCCTAGTAGGCCTATCTGCTGTCCGTGACACAGTCCTAGGAGCTCTCCGTGACCCTGCCTCACTCCTGTCATCGTCACGATGTGGTGACGGCCTCCTCGGAGTCCCTAATCTCTGTAGTGCCACTGTCAACTGTTGCAATACCTCAGTCGACTGTCGCTGACCTGCACGTATATCCCTGAGTGCAAGCAAGACCTCAACATCATCCTGATCCCTGTTATTCTGTGGGATCTCTGTCCTCGGTATATCAGATCTCTCAGCCCTGTCATTCCTGTCAGCCATGATATCTGGCTGTCTGCTCAAACTGAGTTGCCTCTCAATCAAGGCACGTCTGCGTGTATAATACCTGTATGTGTCAAATTCCTCGGGCTGCATGTGATGGCTAAACCCTAAGGATGGCAGGATTTAGCTCTGATACCACTGTAGAAACCCTAGTTTCCCTAACATCAATCTCGATCAGAAGTTTTGAGTTTTTCTCGATGCTTTTGAGTTTTGATTTTTTTGCAATTTTTGGATTTTCAATGCATTTAATGAACAGTACGGCTTTTACAGAAAATTGAAATAAATTCAATAAAATTACTAAGTCTTCAATTTGCTTGAGAAATATAATAAGAAATGAAGGCGTATCCTTTATTAATCAAATGATCTCCATATAACAATGATCTGACAACATGCAAGATAGAATAATGATTTTTATTGTAAAAAGAACCTGGTAAATCTGCTTGCTGATGATGCACAAATTTGTACGGCTGTATAGATTCCTTGCTTTCTCCCTCCGTCTGGCAAGCACAGAATGACCCAGTGATCTAGGCGCCTCCTTTGATGCAGACTAGAACCCTCTGATCAAGGCGTTTATTTTATTCTGATGAGTACGGCCAAGGGACAGTGGTACGGCCCTGACAGCAGGTACGGCCTGTCAGAATTTGTAATAAATGTTGTACGGCTCCTTCCAAAATCACTGTCTGAAGCTCAGAATATGGTGCGCCCAGTTGTATGATGATCTATGGATGAAAATAACTGAAAAGAACTGGATATGGTGAATCCTTCGAAGCTCAGAAGTTTTCTCTCGAAGAAAACCTCTCAGAGGCAATAGATCAAGTGATATTGCACACTCTCTGAATTGCTTTCCGCTGGAGATGGCTCGTTCTCCAAGGAATCGAACGCGAAACCCTAAAGTCTCAGGCTCAGACCAAAATTGATCAGTTTCAAACTCAATAATCTCATAATGCACATTTTCCAATGCAAAACCCTTTATCTTTCTCAAAAGTGCGATTTCCACCATAATAGGGTTTCATTAAAATATTCATGTTTTAATATTTTAATATTTCAATAGTCCTCAGCTGAATATTTTAAATTAAATCAAATGTCAAACTGGCCCCCTTTTAATGATGGCGCACCCCTCAAGGCAATCACTTAAGTTATAATTAAAAATTATAACTTTATATTATAAACGTTAATTAATTAATATTTAATCAATACGATCAAATATTAATATCTTCCTCGTTTCTAACCCGATGACTGATCCGTCTTCGATGTCGGATTTAACTCAAGGGATTCTGATGCCGCCACTAAATCAAGTAAAAATAGCAAAGGGTCCCATTGACTGCCGCCAGAACTGCTAAAATAGCAATTTCAAAAGTCTCCGGGACGAGCCGTAACTTAAAGACAACTCGGGACCAAACTACCGACCGGGTTTGTTAAGTCTGGCGACCTCTATCCAAATTTATCGCTTCCACGAGAGGGTCGGGTGATAGGCCAACTCTGTGGGTAAGGAGCTACCATAGGGCTGAGATAAAGAAATACAATTGCAATTACAAAATGTAAATATGAGCATTACAAAACATGATTAAGCAAGATGAAAGAACTGCTGTCAGTACTACTGTCAGCTTACAAAATGATAGAGAATTCGCTTGCCAAGAGCATAGGAATTTGAAAGATTAGCATTACATCATATAAGAACTCTCCGTGGCTTGATTAGAGATGCCAGTTCAATAAATCTCTCAATGATCAAATAATAATTCTGTTTTTCCACAAATCTGCACTTTTAAATTAAAAACCAGCAACCTAGGAATTCACTCATATGCTCATATCTCTCTCATTTCTCACCCAAATGATCTCAAATCTAATGCAATAGACCCTCAAAATGATGGTGCCTAACTTAGTAATAAGAAATGGCATCTAAAAATGGTTATTAATTAATGACACGGATCCCGAGGCACTCCAGAAAGTGTGCCCTACAAGGAATGACGGATTTGCTTTATAAAATCATACGCTTCATATTAAAATCTGCAAATATTCATGAAGGGTCGCTTCCAACAGAGAAAACCAATGAGACAATACCTAGAACGACTCTTTGTGTATTTTATGACTTATGATTAAAAACATCAATCTGCTACAATGAATGTGCAACTCCAGAAAACCACTAATATGCATAAAACTGATTTACATATCCTCACAAAGACTAAAATGCAGAAATCTCACAATAAAACATTCAAACTACACTATCTCACCACTAGTCGCTATCTTTCAAGCGAGAAGCAATGCCCAAGCTAGGAGGCCTTCATTCCTCGAAGCAATCCCAAAGCCAATCCGGCAGCATAACATTCCTGTAGATAAAAGATGCCCAAATGATGATCAAAGTCTTCCTTTTATAATTTCTCGTTGACTTCTCGAAACCCTAAACTCCTCTTCAAGTCAAAAACCCTAATCTCTTGCAAAGATGGCATCCATTTCCTTCAAGCTCAATATTGACTTTTTAAATAAAATCAATACTTTAATAAATGCGTCCACTTTATAGCTTGATTTGACTTTGGGTAAAATATAAAATATAAAATAATCTTTAATGAAGGCGCCACCCTCAAAAAGACCACTTTTCAAAACAACATAAAGTCAATAGACTAGGCCAAGGGGTCAACGTTAAAATATAACATTAAAACGTGACTTTTAATTAAATAGCTCAACTTATCTCTCCAATTGTGCCCCGAAGCCATAAATGAGCAAGCCAACTGATCAAACTGAAGTAGGAAGTCAACCATGCTGAACCCAACTGTAAAATGCCAAAAATAGAATTTACTAAAAATAGTAAATTCCAGAAAATGCTCAGAATGCCGAAATGAACATACCACTGCGAAGCTCTCTGAAAACCCAGAAAGAATCCGCCATTGAATCCACCAACTCCGAGCAAAGACATCCTTAAAAATAGGAAACCCTAATTTTACCCTTCGAGTAGCCTACGGGTCTCCGGAATAGGCCAACGGTCATTGGAAAGATCATGCTCGAGAAGGGGACATTACAACCGTAATCAGCTTGAGGAAAGAAGAAAACCAGTGGTATTTTATCAGGGGAAAGACGAACCAGCCCCATTTCTCATATCGATTAGAATTTTCGGAAAATTGTTACACAACTGCTTGATCGACTCCGGTGCTTCCAGCAATGTCATGCCACTAAAAGTGTGTGAAAGATTGGGTTTAGTTCCACTTCAAACCAGCAAGAAGGTAACAAAGTTGGACAATACAGAGGTTCCAGTTGTCGGTGAATTGAATAACATTCATATGCAGTTGGTGGCCGACCCTAGAGTGCAAAGTTGTATTGATATATTAGTGGTCGACATACCTGATGGATATGGCATGTTGCTAAGTAGAGATTGGGCCAGGAAGTTGAATGGGTATATTGCAACAGATTTCTCCCACATGTGGCTTCCATGGAGAGGAGTTCCGAATTAGATTAATGTCGAGAGCACACCAAGGCTCAGATTGATGATTATAGAATACGGCGAAGGTAATGAAATTATGTTTGTAGAAACTGATTTGGGCTCATACAAGCCCATCAAGCAAGAAGTGTTGATGTTGCAAAGCTCAAATGAAGGCAAGTTTTTAGAAAATGCCACTGCTTCCACTGAAGTTTTGATCGAAAGTGATTCGAGTGAAAATGAAGGTGAAGGAATGTTTGAAAATTTCAGAGATTTCGTCCTGAAAAGTGTAAAGCAAGAAGTGGAGTTGGGTAAAGACGCCTCTATCAAGAATTTGTTACTTCCAAATTGGTGCAGAATCCACGAGGCATTTCACTTTGAGATCACTTGTGCCATGTGCAAAGTGGCATTAGAGCAAGTTGCAAAGCTCGTTCCACAAGCCTCATTACAGGAGAAAAGTTAGAAGGTTAATAAAGAAGAGGATGTTTTTATGAAGAAACTTGTAAAAGATGACAAAGTTCAGCCAATGATTGAAGAAAAGGCTCCAGAAGTGTACAATCAAGAAAATGCACATGTTTAGCCTCCCAACACTCTCATAGAAGATCAAGTATGGACCTTAAGGTTCGATGGATTGAAGTCAAAGAAAGGAAATGGAGCAGGATTCGAGCTGATTAGCCCAACTGGAGAGGCATACTTAGGTGCCTACAGACTCCAATTTTCGTGCACCAATAATGTTACTGAGTATGAGTCTTTGATTCATGGCTTGATCCTTGCAATTCAAAAGGGAGCTAAGATTGTGCATGCCTTTGGAGACTTAGACATAGTGGTTAGACAAGTGAGGAAACAGTATGCTTGTCATGATAAAAGGCTCAATCGTTACCGCAACTGAGTATAAGACCTCATAGAAAGTTTTGAGGCGTTCAGAGAGACCTCGCTTTCTTTCTACTGACTTTTTATGCTCAATGATAAGGGTTTGTAATTTTTTTTATTTTCTCATAGATTGCCAGTCAAGAAATCAAATACAAGAAATGTAAACATAAACCCTACTGCAGCAATGAAATTAATTTATTGATTTTCTTTCAAAGCTTTTACAAATATGTGCATACCCGGAAATACAATCTCCTGTAGATCTGAAGCAATAAATCTGATGAAGCATAGACTTGACTTCTGGATGAAGCCAACAGTGAACACCTTCAGCTGATATTCCACAACCTCAGAATGCTGATACAATGGAGAGTTTTCGTTCTCCAAAGCCGATACGCTGGCAGAAACCCTTGGGCTCCCTTCCCCAAACGCCAATGAGAAATTATCAAACAAATATCCAATAATCAATTCTGAATCTCCAAATGAGCCCCTTAAGATTCTTTTATACTTTTCCTGGAGGAACTCATACACTTTTCTCACCAATGTGGGATTAAAAGATAATAGGCCAATCCCCTCCAATTTGCCTTTTAAATCATTTTAAAATAATATAATATTTGCACTTTGGAATATTAAAATATGTCCTTGAAATTGGCACCCAAGTAATTAATTAAAATGGCCCCCTTTTTAATGATGAATGGACCCTCAAGTCATAAAGTGCAAATATAATATTAAAATATTAATTATTATTAAAGTCACCTTTAATAATAATTAAACGTTATAACTTAGGAAAAACTCCTTATTTCACCAACTCAACTGAATTTGGGAATCGACACTGCCAACATGTGAACTCTAGGTGCCCTGCTATAAATAGAATTGCTTGCCGATTGACTTACTATAAATAGTAAGTATGTGAAATTGAGTCAACTGAAGGCTAAACTTGAACCCACACAAGACGCTGAAGGAGAAATTCCTCTAATCACCGCCAAAAGAGACCCTCTAACCAGACATATTAGCCTACGAGGGCTAGGAATAGGCTAAATCCCCATAACTCTGATGCTCGCAAAATTGGGGACATTACACGTTCAATATCAAGCAAGTTTACAGATCCAAGAACCCCGTTGCTAATTCTCTCGCACAAGCCACTAGTTCATTGGAACCTTTGGCTATGGAAGGATTGAAGAAGTTCATAGTGGAATTAGTCTCGACACCTTCAATTCCAGATAATATAAAGAATTTTCAAGTGTTTGATGATGATAAACAAATTCTAGATTTTCTCACATGCTCCGGTGTGTTTGAAGCACAAATCATTGATGAAGAAGAAAAAGAGGAAGTAGAGTTTGACGTTGAAGGGATCCTAAATTTGAAAACAAATGTTATGCCAAGAGGTATGGTTGAATTGGAAAGATTGTTTGATCTCGACAGACTGAGTAGAAACCAGAGTACCCAAGGAAATGACTCCGAAGCCGTCAATATAGGGACAAATGAACAAGTAAAGAACATTTTTATTGGAAAAGTTTGCACACCTGAAGAAAGAGAAGGCATCCTATAGGCCATGAGAGAGTTCCTGGACGTCATAGCCTGGGGATATGAAGATTTGAAAACGTATGATACCTCATTGATTACACACACAATTCCATTGAAACCAGGCAGTAAGCCATTCAGACAGAGGCAGAGGCCCGTGAATCCATTGTTAAAACCATTGATCTACCAAGAGGTTAAGAAGCTTCTTTCTGCTCACATTATCTTTTCAGTGAGGCACTCCACGTGGGTCGCCAATCTAGTTCCAGTCAGAAAGAAGAATGGAGAGATAAGATTGTGTGTGGATTTCCACAATTTGAATAAGGCTTTCGAGAAAGATAACTATCCATTGCCTTCGTTAGATGAAGTATTGCAGATTGTGAATGGTTCATAGATGATGTCCTTCTTGGATGGCTATTCAGGTTACAATCAGGTAATGGTAGAGCATGCAAATAGATTGAAGACAACGTTCACCACAAAATGGGGAACCTTCGCATACAGGAGAATGCCTTTTGGTTTGATCAACGCGGGAGCCACTTTCCAATGAGCTATGGATATTGCCTTATGAGATTTGGTAGGAAAATGCATAATTATATACATGGATGATCTAACCGTGTTTTCGAAGACAAGAGATCATATAGAAGACTTAAGGAAGTTTTTTCAAAGATGTAGAAGATTCGGTGTGTCTCTCAATCCTAAGAAATGTATATTTGGTGTCACCGAAGGGAAGTTGTTGGGTCATGTCATCTCGGAGAAGGGTATTTCAATTGATCCAGAACGTATCGAGGCCATTTCAAAGATTGGTTTGCCAGGTTGTCAAAAGGAGTTAAGATCATTCTTCGGCAAAATCAATTTTGTGAGAAAGTTTATCACTGGGTTTGCTGAGATTGTAAGGCCGCTGAAGGAGATGCTAAAGAAAAATGTGAAGGTTGAATGGAATCCTCAGACTAGGAAGGCTTTTGATGAGATCAAACAAGCAATAGTGGATGCTCCAGTACTGGTCAGCCCGGATTACACTAAGCCATTCTATTTGTATTCATTTGCCTCAGAGCACACATGCGCAGTAGTACTGACATAGAGAACAGAAGAAAAGGATGAGCACCCGATTGCTTTTATAAGTGCACCTTTAAAGGAGGCAGAACTAAGGTATCCCAATATTGAAAAGCAAGCTTACGCCTTGGTGAAGGCAGTCAAAAAGTTTAGACACTATATCTTGAGAAGCAAAGTCTATGCAATTGTTCCAGATGCCACGGTGAAAACTTTATTGATGCAAAACGAGTTAGGAGAAAGAAGAGTCAAGTGGGTCCACTTTGCAAGAGTATGATATAGAGATATAGCCTATGAAATTGGTCCGAGGGCAGGCTTTGGCTTAGACAATTGCAATGACTGGTCCAAAACTAGTGTATCAAATGTATGTATTGGAAGAGGTGTCTCCAGGGGAATGGTACGATGACACAGTTTACTACTTGCTTAATCATAGATGCCCTCCTCATTTGAATCCTGTCTAGCGGAGAGCCTTGAGAATGAAAAGTCAGAGGTTCATGCTCCAAGGGTCAGTTCTTTACAGGAAGAATCATGAAGGCATTTATTTGAGATATGTAGGAAAGGAAGAAGCTAAACAATTGATGGAATATTTTCATGAGAAGTTTGGAACAGGCCATGGAGATAGGTTAGCCACGGCTAACCAAATCCTGAGGGCTGGATACTATTGGTCCACGCTTTGCAAGGATGCATATGAACACGTAAAGGCTTGTCACGTTTGTCAAACAGCTGCGGATAGAGGAAAGCATCCAGCTATGCCTTTGCAGCCGCTAATTTAAGTTAGGCCTTTTGCAAGATTAGATTTCATTGGAATGATCAATCCACCTTCTTCAGGACAACATAGATACATCTTGACAGCAATAGATTACTGCACCACGTGGACAAAAGCTCAAGCTCTGAAGCAATGCACGACAGATGTGGTGATCAAGTTCCTTGAAGAAAACATTGTCACAAGATTTGGATGCCCCCATGCCCTAGTGTGCGACAATGGTCCAACTTTCTCATCATTAAAGTTTTCCAATTGGGCATTTGAATATGGAATCACATTAAAGTTCTCTTCCAACTATTATCCGCATGGGAATGGACTTGCAGAGCCCACAAATAAGAATTTACTGAACGCCATTAAGAAGTTGCTTGATAAGAATCCTAAAGATTGGCATACGCAGCTGAGGTTTGCTCTATGGGCAGACAAGATTATTACAAAGAGTTCATTGGGGACATCTCCCTATCACTTGGTCTACGGACAGGATCCTGTTTTTCCAGTTTAGCTGAGGATCCCAACTCTCCAGTTCATTCAAGAGTATCTCGAAGGGGAAGATGAAATTCAAACAAGATTGTCTCAATTGATGCACTTGGAGGAGAAAAGAGACGAAGCATTGGAAAATCTGGCAAAGCATCAGGGAATTGTGAAGAGATGGTTTGATAAACAAGCTAAGGTCAAGTCTTTCCGGATTTCTGACTTGGTCTTATACTGGGACAAGGCCCACGAGAAGAAAGGAGATCACGACAAGTTCGACAAATTGTGGTTGGGCCCATATCAAATTGCTGAAATCCTCAGAGATAATGCATTTAAGCTACGTACACTGACATGAGAGGATATCCCATTGCCCGTCAACAGGCAATTCCTCAAGCATTATTTCCAATCTTAGGTTCCTTCCGAGAGCCTACTTTGTAACATAGTTAGATTAGGTTTGCTTTCTCGTTTGCTTTTTCTTGGTTTCGGTTTGTTCCGTTTTTGGTTTTGGTTTGTTGCCCTCTGGGTTTTTGGTTTGGCGTTTCTCCCTTGAGTTGTCCACTCAAGGGGTTTTTGGTTTGGCGTTTCTCCCTTAAGTTGTCCACTCAAGTGGTTTTGGTTTGGAATGGGCAAAGATTTTAGGGTTTCCCATTGCGAAGAGGGTGATGATGGTTTTCTTTTCACAACATGGTTTCTTCTCACTGAGTTTGTGCAAATTTTGAAAAACCAGGGTTGTTTTCCTCTTGTCATTATCCAGTTTGGGAATAAACTCGACTCGGGAGGTTAAGCCGTTATTGTGTCTTAACATGAGTCTAAGGATCTTAAATGCCCTACCTATCTCCACTCTGAGTCATGTTGGTTTCTTGGGAAAGGTTATGGCAAGTGAAAATCTCACGTCTTGCTTCAGCGCCACTACAATTCTCAAACTCGTTGGAGGCTTCATTGCCTGCCAGCCAATAACGGAATTGACGGAGAATCAACAAGGAAAGGAAAATGTGCTAAAAAGAAATTTCTGAAAACAAATGGGAAAATGAAAAATAAAAGAAAAATATTATGAAATATTGGTTTTGGGAACACGCGAGTAACTCCACCGGGGCTATGGATGCCTGGTTGGCAGTGGAACAATATTCGTGAGAATTGTAGCGACAACCTCGTCGGGGCTATGGATGCCTGACTGGCAGCGAGGCAATGTCCAGGATGCTTTTGAAGTTAAGATATTTATATAACTTGCTGCAGCCGATTCCGGAAGTCAAGATGGTTTAGGGATGGAACGGATATGCACACACTCACAGGGTCTTGGATGAAGGTGTTCTGATCCAATATCGGATTTTTCTCCCCTTTTGAGTAAGTATCCTTCTGTATGATGGTTTGAGGAAGATTAATCAAGGTTCAATTCTTAAAGTGTTTTTCAACACTCTCCTGTGGAGTCGAAATATTCGAGCCAATTTTTTTTCAAATTTTCAATTACAATCAGTAGGGCATTACACAGTCGTTAGGGTTGGATCTTAAACCAAAACGATACTGAAGCAACTCTAACCAGAATGTACACCAGGATCCCGATGTGGGCAAGGTGTGAGCATTGGTCAGAGGATCTGAATACAGAAACTGAGCTGGAAGGAACTCTAACCAAGAATGGCCCCGATGATGGCGAGCATATGGTCAGAGGGTCTTAATTGGAAATGCTTATGCAAGAACTCTAACCAAGAATGTGCTGGCGAACGACGAGCATGTGGTCAGAGGATCCCTACTATCTAATATATTGAAAGCACACTCAACACCAAGTATGTGCTACTCAATCCAATACGGAGATGAGGCGACCATATGGCGGAGATAAAGGAAATACAATTGCGATTACAGAATGTAAAGATGAGCATTACAAATCATGATAAAGCAATATTAAAGAACTGCTGTCAGTACTACTGTCAGCTTGCAATATGAAGAGCATTCGCCTGCCAAAAGCATATGAGTATAACAGATTAGCATTACATCATATAAAGAACTCTCCTTTGCTTAATCAAAGATGCGGAGACCAATATCTTCTCTCAGAGACCAAATGATAATTCTGATTTTTAACAGATCTGCACTTTAATTTAATAACCAGCAGCCTATCAACTTACTTAAATGATCATATCTCTCTCACAACTCATCCAATTGACATGAAACGAAGTGCACTAGACCCTAATGATGAAGGCGACCAAAATAGAACACTGAAAACTGATCAAAAGCCCCTATTTATTTTATGCACGAATTCCAAAACAAATCTAGATGGTACGGCCCAGCAAGAGGGGCGATTTGCATTTAAAAATTCAAGACTCCTTTAAAAATTCTGCAAATTTGAGGAAAGGGTCGCCCCTCACAAACAAAGAGAATAAGACAATACCCAGAACCACTCTTTTTGTATTTTTTGACTTGTGATTAAAACGACAATCTGCTATAATGAATATGCAACTCCAGAAACTCACTAATATGCATAAAACTGATTTACAAAGCAATACAAAAACTAAAATGCAGAAATCTCACAATGAATCACTCCAACTACACTACCTCACCACTAGTCGCTATCTTTCAAGCGAGAAGCAATGCCAAGCTAGGAGGCTTACATTCCTCGAAGCAATCCCACAGCCAATCCGGCAGCATAACATTCCTGTAGACAAAAGATAATCCCAATGAGAACCAATGGCTTCCTTTTATAATTTCCGGTTGACCCTTCTCGAAACCCTAATCTTCTTTTTTGAGTCAAACCCTAATTCTCCAATAGATGGCGTCCCACTTTCCCAAGCAAAACTTTGACTTTTTATTATAAACTTAATCTCTTCCTTGAAGTTGGCGCCCAACTTATGCTTGGATTAAATCTTTTAATAAGAAATATAATTAATTCCTTCAATGAGGCGCCCACCCATAAAGAACATCTTTTAAAACAACTTAAAGTGAAGTAGCTAGGCCAAGGGGAAAGTCAATGTTAAAATATAACATTAAAACATGACTTAATTAAAATAATTCGACTTATCTCTCCAATTGTGCCCCGAAGCCAAAAATGAGTAATGTTGTGACCTTTTCACACATCGCCCCATTCAAGATGGGGACCCCTAATTTTTGCTCCATTCTGGTCATTTTGGCTTTGGTTTTTGTGTGTGTCTCTCTCTCTCTGTCTGTCTCTTTTCTATGGTCTGCTTCCTGGGGACGTTCCCGTCTGCAAGCTTCAACATGAATTTGGCCAAGTCTGAAATTAGGGTTTGAGTCTTTCCAGCCAATTTGAAGTCAAACGAGGTGAATACATTGAAAATTGAGCTTAACATTGTTGTTAGTATGCTTCCAGCAGGCTCTCAGCAAATTTTCATCCGATTCTGAGGTAC
>VDFB02241481.1:0-39016 GCA_007258455.2 Sequoia sempervirens
CATACTTTCCATCCAACACTATCTAATGTTTGAAAATTTTTGTGCCAGGATGGTGCATCTCAGGTTAATAGCTAGAAAGTCTATAATCGGAAACACGCATTACCTCAAGGCCAAGAAGGAAAGAGAAGCCATCACTAGAACAATTGAGGGTACTAACTATGATAATTCCATTTGGTTAAGCAACAATGAAACATTCAGTCACACACTTTCTCAGATCAGTGATGTGAAGAGAAAGATGGAGATGGAGGCCAAGTACAACTAACTACCTTCCATCTCACCAAAGAAGTTTGAGTCATTATCACTTTCCAGGGATATGCCCTCGGAAGGAAGTATCAGTCTGACATTTATCTTTAGGGACCCTAGAGTTCTTCCAACGACGAAAGTAATTATAATTTCCTCAAGTAACGAGTCCAAGGGTTATGTGCCTCACAACTATGTATCGGATGACAAATCCTAAGGCTATTATCTATTTTGGGATAGGTATGAACAAATGAGAGATGAGAAGCAATCTCAATCTGTAGGATATACTCCATTAAGTTATGTGTCAGAGAGTGAATCCGAGGGATACTCTCCACTCGACTATCTGAATAGTCACTCCATGTAATCAAAAGGATATTAAAATCCTTGAGGAATGAATAAAATCACGTGTTTATCGAAAGCGTGTGCTTAAGTCTTATGTGGAATTCTTTATGTGCGGTTGATAACTCATTTTAATGTTTTCCATAAGATAGTTGATAACATGATTAAATCTAAAATGGATAAACATTCAGGTAAAATATGTTCTTGTGAAGATGGTGAGGACACGGACCAATCCTGGCGGAAGCCATGAAGTTGGGTAAGGACCAGTAGGAGTTGAAGCTAGACTAGACCAAATCTTAACAAGGTTGGAAAACCTTGAACAAGAAAGGGTAAAGGGTAGGGTTGAGAAGGAAGTTCCCAATGAGCATGAGGGAGAAAACTCTTCTTATGAACATGATCAAACTCATGATCATGAGAGAGAGAAATCACCTACCCTATTTGATGAAACAAATAAGAAGTGTATGGCTTATGAACTTTGTAGAGATATGAAGAAAATTACCCACCCAAGTTTGAGCGAAGCACCAGTGGTGATGAAGCTGAGGCTTGGTTAGTCCAAATGGAGAAGTATTTCGAGATTTGAAATTATACTGAGGTCACCAAAGCTACATGGGGCACATACCAGTTAGCAGGAGAAGCCTCTAACTGGTGGATGAATAAGAAGATGGAAACTCAATATTAACTCATGGAAACTGATGTGGAGTGAAGTTGTTGAGATTTTCCATAAGAGATGGTTTCCCCAACTCTATTTTGACCAAAAAATCATAGATTTTTAGAGTTTGAGACAAGGTAATATGACCGCCAATGAGTATTGGGAGAAGTTTACCTGCCTACTTCATTATGTCCCTATGTACCATAAAGATGAGCGCTTCTGCATAAGAAAGTTTATCATGGGACTTAACAGTCAAATCAAAAGAGAGGTGGATGTGCACAGTCCAACAACTATGGATTTTGTGTATGAGAAAGCGGTTAAATAAGAGAAAAAGCTCAAGACTATCTCCACCTGTCAAGAAAATAGAGATCGAAAGAAGATTTTTTTTTTTAGCCAAAGAGAATATTGCTCATATATATTTATATTATATAAAATAATGTGTACATATTAGTTTGACAGGCTCTTCATAGCGAGGTTTCCATTCAGTACATTTTCCCAAACAACAAAATTTAGATCCTTTTTAGCATATCCCAAATCCATCCTATTCAACTGCAAAACACAAAGCACATTGTTTGCATAAAATATTACCTCCACTGATGCCACCCTTGGATGCTTGAGTGTGTAGCCTGAACTGGTTTGTACCACCATTTCCACGTATAACTGCAACATTATTGGTGAGACCTAACACTGCAATAGTTTTAGGATTGGCCTGATTGTTCATTACCGACAAGACCTTATTCACTGTCCCCTCAATGGACTAATATTTCTTTATGGTTGGGTGTTAAAGTCTTCTATTGGTGGGAAATGGTAACTTCGACAAGAATCTCATAGCTGTCTCTTCAAAAACCTGATACAAAGTCAAGAGCCTTCATCAGTGTGACATAGTGGTGTCGAAGGGAGTCATCATAGAGTCTCCCCTATGCCCCGATAGACTATTTGAGTTTCATTAACGGTGAGAGTTGTTCACTTCAACATGAGGCTTCTTTGTGTCTATCTGATACACTGATGAAAATGTATCAGGGAGACTTTGTGTTGTTTCCAAGACTTTGAGTCATGTCTCTTCGACATGCTGATGAGAGGATGGGCGCTCTTGTCAGTGGGAGTGGTAGTCTTCGCCGGGATTAGATGAGCAGTCTCTTTGACAAGCCAATTGAAGCCACATCAATGAGACAAGTAGCAGTTGGCGGGACTCAGAGTGAGGTCTCCTTGATAATCTGATTGGATGTATCTCCATCAGTGGGACCTTGTGACTTCAGCGAGACTCTAAAGCTTGTCTCCTCGATGGGACGATAGTGTTGATCAATGCAACTCACTACCCTGTGGTGCCTTGGTGGGTCTTGTTGATGTATGTTGAACACGTGGCAATTTTCCTTCATCGGTGTGACAGGGTGGTGTCGAAGGGAGCCATGATAGAGTCTCCCCGATGCCCCAATAGACTTGTTTGAGTTTCATTGTCGACGAGAGTTGGTTACTTCAACCAGAGTCATCTTTGTGTCTCTTTGATACATTGATGAAAGTGTATACCATACCTACAAAACATAAAGCACATCATTAGCATAATATCTGCCCTTTGTTGATGCCACCCCTGGATGCTTGAGTGTGTAGCCTTTGTTGAAAAATGAGGTGTTTTCTTGGCTTAATGCTCTTGTAAAACTTTAATATTACGTTCTAAGTAAGTCTTTTCTTTGTTACATATATTCTTTGTGGATGATTATTTTGATTAATCCATTTTACTGTTGTAGAATATAGAGAGAATTTGATAGAAGAACTAGACAAGATAAGAGAAGGATCACACAAGATATACCATGGAGAAACCCTTTTGGGAAAAAACTCCACCAAAAATTATTCTATTATTCAAACTCTGAATTACAATAGCTCCAATTCTTGCTTGAGAATGTTTCTTCTATCTTTACCAATCTTCTTCACACCTGCAATAACAACTATGAAAACTCTATTAAGCTTGAATGAGATATAGAGACAATATGCAACCTTGTAATCTCCAAAATGGTGATAATTACAATGCACAAGCTCAAGCCCTTGAAAAGGTACGCCATATTCCTTCAAGTTGAGTTATTCAGTGAAGACTAAAGCTTACAACAAGTGCTTCATGCATCAGGGTGTCCCAATTGAAGCTACAACTTCCCTTCCTTGGTGATAATTCCAAAGCTCTTCCTCAAAGTTGGTGCCCTTAAGTAAAGCTACTTAACCGAGCCTTTAG
The DNA here is from genome assembly GCA_007258455.2 of Sequoia sempervirens. Lineage (NCBI taxonomy): Eukaryota > Viridiplantae > Streptophyta > Pinopsida > Cupressales > Cupressaceae > Sequoia > Sequoia sempervirens. Next base: position 3,447 of record VDFB02241481.1, read on the forward strand.
AAATATCTTATCATGCATGAGAGGTAAATCCAATAAAGCATCTTGGGCACCCAAGTTGGCTTCAAGTGCTTTATAGTTAACTGAAACATTTACTCAACACCATTTCCAAAGAATGGTCATCCCTTGTTAACTGGAGGTAGTCCCTGTTATCTGTCATACAACTCAATGTTATTTAGCCATGCATTACAAGTTAACTAAATCTAACTACATGCAACTCAAAATAACCAACATGCATGCAACTGAGATAACTGAATCAACTAAACTAAACTAAACTAAATTAAACTGAACTGAACTGAACTAAACTAAACTGAACTAAACTGTTCTAAACTAAACTAAAAACTGGAAATGATCTAAATTGAATTTAACTGAACTTAACTGAACTTCAAGCATGCAAACATCAAATCCTAACTCTAGGATCTTTACATGCATTAGAAGTGTTAGCTGTTATTATAGTTAACTGAACACAAGGTGAGTTTCACCTTACCATGTGGGTGCCCCATGTGCCCCTATTATTTAGGAACTCACTATGGACACCCTCACATGCTCCTTACATTTAGAATTAATTACAAATGTCAATAATCATGATTATTTCATCAAATATTAATCTCATCCTAATCTTAGTGTTGTTGAACACATTCCAAGAATCTAGGAGATACATGAAATAATTAATGTTTAGGATTTGCAATTGAATGGCAACCTATTTCCAACAACCTTAACTGCTTTGAACCACCATTGTGACATATAATTGCAACAATCTCGGTGAGACCTATCACGTAACAATGTGAGGATTGTACTGATTGTTCATTATTGGTGAGACCTTATTCACTGTCCCCTCGATGGACCAATATTCTTTATGGTTGGGTGTTAAGTCTTCTATCGGTGGGAGATGGTAACTTCGACAGGAGTCTCATAGCTATCTCTTCAACATCCCGATACAGATTCAATCTACCCTTCATCAGTGTGACAGGGTGGTGTTGAAGGGAGTCATCATAGAGTCTCCCCGATGCCCCAATAGACTGTCTAAGTTTCATTGTTGGTGAGAGTTGGTCACTTCAACATGAGTCTTCTTTGTGTCTCTCTAATCCACCGTTGAAAATGTATCAGGGTGACTTTGTGTTGTCGCCAAGAATTTGAGTCATGTATCTTTGTGTCTTTTTTGTGTCTCTCCAATACACCGATGAAAATGTATCGGGGTGACTTTGAGTCTTCTCTGTGTCTCTTCGATACACCGATGAAAATGTATCGGGGTGAATTTGTGTTGTCGCCAAGATCGGAAGAAGATTGCGGGAGTTCAAGACAAGCCCACTCCAAAGAAGGTGGAAGTTGTGAAAAATGTACCCAAGAAAGGGGAAAAAGGATCCCATAATGGTGGAAAAAAATAAAAAAGGGAACATAAGAGGAATGGTTCTAGTAGTGGGAATACCAACAATACTGGTGGAAACACTAGTAAATTTGGAGAACCTGCAAGGAAGAAAGGACTAAATACTAGATGCTTTACATGTGGAGAAGACCACTATGCTAGATAATGTCCCAATAGGTCATCCAGGTCATGACCTTATGTTAATCCACTACCTACCCAACAAGTGATGTTCCAACAAAAGATACATGTAGTTGTGGACAATCGCCAGGCACAGTATCAAGTAACTCCAATTGAAACTCTAGGTATTTTTTTTGGCTTACCCATTTATGTACTTATAGATATTGGTGCAACTAAGAATTTTACTTCACCTAGAATAGCTAAGCAATTATCTAAAAAGGTTGGATACATGACAACGTCTTGGGATGTAGAGTATGCAAACCAGACAAGAGAAAAGGTGGAACAATGTTTGTTTGAGGATAGGATAGAGCTACCTTGTTTTTCTACAGAAGTGAACTTGTATGTCGCACCTTTAGGATCTTATAATGTTATCTTAGGTATGAATTGGCTATGGAGACATAGGGCTAAGATATATTTCCATGCTAAAACTATAGAATTCCTAGATGATCTTGGTAACCAAGTGAAGTTTCAAGGGATACTTAGAGAGGTCAAGATTTCTCAAATCTCTACAATGCAACTATTAAGGGCTAAGAAGAAAGGGTGCAAGCTCTTTACAGTCAAGATAGAAGAACTTGAAGAGAACCTTGACAACTTTGGGTCTCAAAACTTCCAAGAGATGGAAGAGGGTGAAATGGATGAGATAGGAATGTTATATATGGAGAGATATCCTATATTGAGAAAATTTTCGGATGTGTTTCCAGATGAATTACCTGGGTTGCCATCGAAAAGGATATTTGACTTCTCTATAGATATAGTTCCAGGGTCTGAACCTATTTCCAAGGTACCATATATGATGAAAACAACCGAGCTAATGGAGCTTAAGGCACATCTGGATGAACTATTGTCTAAAGGGTTGATAAGACCTAGTGTGTTACCTTGGGGAGCACCAGTTATCTTTATGAAAAATAAGGATGGTACTTTACATTTGTGCATCAATTATCACATGCTTAACAAAGCTACAATAAAGAAAAAGTATCTGTTGCCACACAGTGAAAATCTTTTCGATCAAATGAGGGGAGCTTCTGTATTCTCTAAGATAGATATGATATCTGGATACCATTGATTGAAAATTAAGGATGAAGACATCTTTAAGACTACATTCAGAACCGGATATGGACACTATGAGTTTACAGTTCTACCCTTTGGTTTAACAAATCCACCTACAAAATTTTATGAACCTGATGAAAAATGTATTTAGGGATTGCCTAGATAAGTTTGTCTTGGTTTTCCTATATGATATCCTATTCTATTCTAAGGATGAGGAGGATCGTTGCAGAAATTTAGAGATAGTCCTACATTGATTAAGAGAACATAAGTTGTATGGTAAACTCTCTAAGTGTACCTTCTTTCAGAGAAGAGTGCACTATCTCGGGCATGTGATCTCAACTGATGGAATCTCAATTGATCCAACTAAGATCAAGGTGGTGCTTGAATGGCCAGTACCCAAGAATGTATCGGAGGTTAGCGGTTTCATGGGTCTAGCAAGGTATTATAGAAAGTTTGTTGTAAAATTCTCCAAGATCACCTTTTCGATTACTTCCTTACAGATAAAAGGGAAGAAATTTGAATGGACAGAGAAGTGACAAGAAGCCTTTGACCTACTCAAGAGAAATTGACTACTGCACCGATCTTGAAAGTACCAGATCCTAAGGGTAACTTTATTGTTATCACTAATGCATCTAAGGAAGGCTTGTGTTAATGCGAGATGGGCAAGTAATTGCATACAAATCAAGAAAGTTGAAACCTTGTGAGTAGAATTATGCATCACATGATTTGGAGTTAGGAGCCGATGTGGTTCACACATTGCAAATGTGGAGGAATTACTTGTTGGGGAAACCCTTTGAGATGAGAAATGATCATCATGGGTTGAAGTATTTATTCACTCAACCTAATCTAAATGATAGGCATAGAAGATGGTGAGAGTTAATAACTGATTATGACTTCAACATCAGTTATATCAAAGGAAAGGAGAATCGGGTTGCCAATGCCTTGAGTTGAAGGCATCATATTGCTTCAATAGTGACGATTCAAATTGATTTTAAAGGTCAAGTGTTGCAGAAATGAAAAGAGGATGAGTATTACTTGCAAGTCAAGAAAGAACTCACAAGCACTCCACAAGATACTAGGTATGAAGGTTTTCATTTTGAACCTAATGGACTACTTAGATATAAGGGGAGAATGTATGTACCTGATATAGAAGAGTTAAGGAATCTGGTATGGAAGAAGTACATGAAGCACCATAGTATAGAAACCCTTGTGTGACCAAAAATGATGGAAGATGTGAAGCCGTTATATTTTTGAAAGGGTATGAAAGGGGATGCTGCCAGATTTGTGGCTAGGTGTCTTGAATGTCAAAGGGTGAGAGAAAAACATCATCATACTAAAAGATTGTTATACCCACATGATATACCGGAGAGGAAGTGACAAGTCATAAGTATGGACTTTGAGCAAGGGTTTCCTATGTCAAGGAATGAGCACAATGCCATTCATGTGGTTGTAGATAAGCTTACCAAAGTAGAAAATTTCTTACCCAGGAATCTAACTGATGAAGCACCTGTCATAGAAAGGAAATTTGCTCAAGAAGTGTTTAGGTTGCATGGGATTCTTGAGAAGATTATCTCAGATAGGGATGCACGAGTCACTTCTAGGTTTTGGAAAACCTTGTTTCCTGCACTAGGGATTCAATTGAATATTAGCTCAAAATATCATCTAGAAACGGATGGGAAAATTAAAAGGGTGAATTAAGTATTGGAGGACCTACTTAGAATGTATTGCATGGATTAGTAGTACAAGTGGGAAGACTACTTTCCTTTAGTGGAGTTTGTTTACAAAAATTCTTACCATTCTATGATAAAGATGGATCCTTTCGAAGTGTTATATGGTCGAAAATGTCGAAATCCTATAAGTTGGGATAAACTTGAGGACAGAGTGAGTCTTGGGCCAGAAATGTTGGAAAAAATGGAGGAGCAAGTTAAGATTGTTAAGCAAAGGTTGGTTGAAGCTAACTACCGACATAAAAGTTATGCTAATACTAAAAGAGTGCCCCGCAATTTTTTCGTAGGTGACAAGGTGTTGTTGAGAGTGAAACCTCACAAAAGCTTCATTAAATTTGGAAAGTATTCCAAGTTAGCCCCGCGCTATATAGGACCTTTTGAGATTCTACAGGAAGTGAATCCGGTAGCTTATCGAATTGTGTTGCCACCAACTCTTTCCTGGATACATAAGGTCTTCCATGTGTCCTACCTTAAGAAGTATATACCAAGGGATAATCATGTGATTGATTGGAATGCTTTATAGGTATAGGACCTCAGAGTGGTAACACTCAAGCCCATCAAAGTGCTTGGAACACGTAAGCTTCGCTTGCGTAATAGGGAGGTTTTGTAGTGCAAAGTCCAGTGGGATCAGTATGTGGAAGACTCAGCCACTTGGGAAGACTATGCTGAGATTCAACAAAAAATTTATCATGTTTTAGATGCATTTAAGTGTACTTAAAAAGAAATATGTTGTTTATGTGTTTGTTTTATGTTGCTACATAAAATCATCAGGGACGATGATTCACAAGGGGGGAGTATGTTACACCCCAATTGTGTATTTACTATTTACTATTACTAGGTAGGGTGAATGTGAATGTAATTTGAATTCTGAAGGTGAATACATTGTGCTTGCACTTTGTTATCAATGAGTTATGAATGAATATTAAATCTCATTTAATGATATGTGAAGAAAAACATATATGCGAAATGGATGGTTATTGAATTATGTGTAATGCATATTTTGTGAACAACTGACTACCGTGGGCATGTGTTAGTTGGATGCAGGTATATGTTCAATCCTCCAAGTGAAGGGGAAGTATCACTCAAGAGAAGATCTTGGTTAGGTAACCAGTAATATAACCTATCTCAGCGTACACACACTCACAGTAGTATGGTTGAGTCAAGTTATTATGTTGGGAGTTGGTAAGTCATCCTTAGTTTGATGTGTCTTCATTAGCAAGGGTCTTGATTACTATTGAGTGCATTATTGGGTGATTATTTATTTGAGGTTGTGAGTTCTTCCCTTTATTACTATTCTTGTATTGATAAGTTAAACACATGTGGAATGTATGTATATGTATACATAAGCATGTCGATGATAGACCATACGCATGAAGGAACACGTACATGAGGGTACATAGGTAGACATACCTATGCACACTTATGAATGGGTTGCTTATGCGCATGAAACTATTAAATGGACCTTATGACATGTATATGTATATGTATAAATATATCACACGTAGATACCTATCAATACGATAATAATTGTGTATGATTTTGGTGTGCAATCAAATGTGTATATATATATATGTATATATGATATATGAATATATCCATATGTATACATGTATTGATACACATGTATGTTTGGAAAACAGACATGCCCATACGTATGTATTAATATATGTACACATACGTATACATGTACATAGAGGAATATATATATATATATATATATATATATATATATATATGTACACAATCGATGTAATTTTTATTACTATGAGAATGTTAACTTGGTTGTATTGAATTGTATATCGAATGTATACATACTTTATTGACATAAGATAAATAAATAAATAAATAAATAAATAAATATATATATATATATATATATGCAAATATATGGATATATATTTATATATGACTATATGCTTAGAGATTGAGTTATTTAAGCAATTCTTAGAGGCCGATTTATTACATGGACATAGGTTGATTTGTATGCAACATATACAAGCATTGTAAAGGCCAAATATAATGTATATTAGCAATGAATTAAGATCAAACTATATGCAATATACAGTGCAACAAATAAGTCAATATGGAGAGTTTGACTTAGTCGATGCTTTGAGATAGAAAATCCTTGACTAAGTAAACAACAATTACTTGGGATGCCTTATCATATGGTGATGGAATAATTACCAAACAATAAATGAAGTGAAACACATGATAAAAGGATAAGTGACAACAAGGTAAGGAAATGGTCAAAGCGTCACTTATGTGCAAGGTGACTCATCATTCATTTATCTGCTGTTGAGCATAGACTTAGTTGACTATATGCAGTTGTTACATTTTAAATGTTGAATGATTGAATAAGTAAAATTTCAACCAAAATGTAGGGAGATGGTTGCTTGCTTGACACCATATTATGAAGTTCTTAATGCTGTAGATGTCCATTATGGGAATAATTTGAATGTCACTATTTGATCATGTGCAGATTGAAATAGTCATAAGCTACTGTCAAACTTAGAGCTCAACCCATAGCTTAATATGTTGAGTAAACTCTTTATTTTCTGCCACCTTTTTTCTAAGTGAAGTGATTCAATTTGCATGGATACTGCTATCGATTTACATGCCTTTTTTGTAGGCTTTGTAGTCTCATTTATGCTATATAAATAGAGAGGTAGAGCTCTCATTTGGGATGTATTCTATTCCATTCTATTCTGCATTTTCTAATCTGCAATATTTTTCTATATTTTGAGTGAGCTTTGAGTATTTTGTGAGAGCATTTCATCATTTTGAGAGAAAAATATTATTCATTTGTGAGAGAGGTTTTATTGAGGCATTGCTTGTGAGGTCAAGTAAAGCTAGTTGCTATTATTGGAAAGTTGTGCAACAAACGGTCAATTGGACAAGCATACTATACACATGAAATAATCTTCCTTTATTTGTCTTTGCTTATAAAAGATCAATAATTCTTGAGTGTTTAATTGATCTATTGAGATTACTTGCATTAGGGAAAGATAGCATTTGCTTTAAAAGGTAAATAGAAGCTAATTATATTGTTTGTGAAGTGCTTGTAATTACTCCATATTAGGTGTGTTTGTTTGTCATAGGTATTGTTAAACTAGATATGATTAAACAAGGGTAGCCTAAGGGTTACACATAATTAAGTTATTTGACTATACTAGATAGCTAGTGGGTTACTCCTGGGATTATTTTTCCACTTAAGGGAGGGAACTTTTATGTATGATTTATGAGTAGAAATACCCTAGAGTATGTAAGATAAATGATAGGTTAATTCTGGGGTTAAATATTTCCCATGGGAGGGATTATCTATGCATAGATTATAGTAGCCTTAATTCAAAATGAGCTTAAGTAGTGTAAGTGAATAAATGACCATCACTCGAAGTACTGAGTGAGAACACTTTGGCCAAAGTAGTGTGATTGCCTTTGGCTCCATTGTCAGTTCACCGTGTCCTTGTAGTGCATGCTAGTTGCAGATTGTAGGGTTACAAGTTCTATTCATGTAGGGAACAACACTAAGCTCAGTGTGGTTGTTGTACGAGGTTATTCCACCAATCTCTTTGTGGAAGGGTAGGGCCATCTATCATTTGATAGTTGTGTGGGGGACCACATATGAGTTCGTGGTTGGTGGAAAAGTGCTTGAGTGATGCTTCTCCTTCTCAGTAGGCTACAAAAGACCAAGGTTTTGAAAGGTGGATCCTGAACCATCTATATCTATTGCTTTGAAGCTCGGTTGAGCTATGCATGTACTTGTACACATTTTTTGGAATATTTTAATTTGTGAAATTATTATATTGAAATGAAATCCTTGTTGTATATTGTTATGGATTCTATGTTCATTTGTTCTCAATAAAGAAAATAAATTTTCTATTGCAATGGCTTGTTACATAGTTTATTTACTCGCAAAGTGAAAACTTAGGAGAAATTTACTTCAATGAACGGTTGGCATGTTACAAAAGGTCGTCATGATTTTTGGTAAAAGCTAAAAAATAGTGCAGAATATAAAGGTAAATAATAGGGCGAAGGTACAAGGGATTCACTGTGGGTGTGATCTCACCATCTACAACCTTAGTTCGTTGGACCTCTAGTCTCGAGGGCTCGTACAATCATCAGCTCAACATCTTCACTCCTTTGTAACAAGGTGTCTCTCTCAATGGTAAATGTCAAAATGATAGTCAAAAACATGATTTTGCACTAACATATATTAAAATTTCTTAATAGTACATTTCACTTAGATCATCATAATTGGGGCTAGATAACTCCATTTTTGATGACATGTGTTGCATCAGATTCATAGTTTCATCCCTGATTTTATCTAATTTTTATCGATACATGGTGTTTTGATCTCATAACCCTATCGTAAGAATTTCTATCATAAAACCTAGAAAATCGATGAGGCTACATTGCTACCTTGATCCCACCTCCATAAAGCAAGTGAAATTAGGGGAGGCATACATCTACGATTGAATTTGATTATTCGTAGAAGTTTGACATGTCTATTTAAAAGAATAAGATGATTTTGAACAACTTAATGAATTGATTTTGTAGGATGCAATTCCTAACATTATGGTTTTGTAGATAACTACACTGGGGGCTTCATTCTCCCCATTCACAAATTAATTATAATATCCATATGAGTATCCTTTTATGAAACATGATTTATTTCCAATTTCATGCTTAGTTTGGACCTATTTTAGTGACCTTAAATGTATGCATTTTAACCCTTTCTAAATAGGCCCTAATTCCTTTATTATACATCCCAAGGCCTATTTTTATCATTTTCTGACATTAAAACAAGCATTGAACAAATGCATCTTATCATTAATTTGCCTTAAAACAAGTGTGTCCTAGAAGTTTGGGCTAGGACCCATTCGTCCATGGGTGAATGGGTCCCCTTCATTAGCCAGGACCCAAATTTTAATAGCTTCTTGGCGGTATTTTAACATTTAAAATTCAAATTGTAATTGTTGGCTATTTGGATCTAATCTTTGGGAAATTACAGAGATTCCTATAAAATCCATCTTTTCACCATTTCACCATTTCAAACTAGAAGGAAAAAAGGAGAGCAAGAAAACATAAGAAGGAATATTCAAGCAAGCGAAATTCAAAGTCTTGGAGCAACTTACTTGAAATTGCAGGTCTTCAAGTCCATTTGGAAATTTGATCAAGAATTTTCACATGATTGAAGGTTGATGCCTATAGAGGAACATGATGGATTCTAGGATTGGGAGATGCATTTGGCCACTTCCCTCTACCTAATGACTTGTTTCTAATTGTTCTCATCTTCAAGCTTCATTCTACTAGAAACCTACAACAAGGTATCATTGTGTTTCATATTTATTTGGGATGTTTTGACTTTTCCCTAAGTGGATCTTGTCATTATTATATAGGAATCATACTATAATGCACTTGAGTAGGGTTTCTTTGCATCTTAGCTTATAAAAACCTTAGACACACATAAGGTTGGATCTCACACATTATCTTTTATCAAATCTTTGTCATTTTATCAAGGTTTAATTACCAAATCTAGGGTTTGACCAAGGAAAACACCCATAAAAACAAACAAATAAATTATTTTTGTAGATTTATTGTAGGTATAGGAATGGAGTGTAGATAGAGGACTACATGATCAGATTTCAAAGTTTTGGAAGCCTTAATTAAGACCCATTCACTAGGGGGTGAATCAGTCACTTTGGACACATCAAAATCAACTTTTGGTGATAGGTACATACCCTTAGAAATCTTCTAGATCTACCTGCAAAGTGTTGTTACAGTTTGTACATCTTTGGGAATCTGCAATTTACATACTAGGTCATATAGTTCATATAGTTTCATTAGTTTAATCATTCTAAATCATCTCCAATTCATTCCTAAGACTCAAAAGGATCAAATCTAGGTATTAATAACTCACCTTGGAGGTTGAAAGTCAATTCATGTACCTTGTTGATTTGCATCCTAATGAAATCTTGGAAATGTTGGAACTAACCTTAGGTTTTTGAAACTAAACTTAGGATCCCCCCCAATTTTTTTCATTATTTCAGCATATCACAAATATTCACAAAACACAAACGTAACCAAAACAAAAAAATCCAAAAGGAATGGAAAAGCAAAAACAATAATATTAAGACCTTTTATATTTATGCCAATGAGCTCTAAAACCTAGTTTCAAACAATGTAATGATCACAATAAATAAACTAGCAATCACACCTTGGTGTGCAATGGGTACACCAAAGAAGTGTGGAAAATCAATTAGGAAATTTTTTGGTCTATTTTTTACATACATTTGTGTAGTATACATGAGGTCAATTGGCAGGCCATTTAGAAAATGATGTTGTTTGTGCAACAAAGGTCTCAATGGAGAAGTGATAGCTCAAATAAACTATGCATCTACTTACAGGGATCCGAACACAACTAAAACAAAACCTCTAAATCAAGAAGATAATAAGGCTCCATTACCAATAGGCTCATGCTATGTTTGTAATAGGGAGAGAGGGAGATATGGGGATAGAAATATGGAGAGATAGAGGGGGGGAGAGAGAGAGGGGTAAGGAGATAGATAGAGAGGAAGTCAAAAGATAGATATGAGATGGATATGGAGTGAGAGGGATATGGAGAGAGGAGAGGGAGAGATAAAGAGAGATGACAAAGGAGATAGATATATATGAAGATATATATATATATATATATATATATATATATATATATATATATATATATATATATATATATATATATATATATATATATAGATAGAGAGAGAGAGAGAGAGAGAGAGAGAGAGAGAGAGAGAGAGAGAGAGAGAGAGAGCAATATAAAGATAGAGATAGGAAGTGATATAAAGAGAGGGGTAGAGAGATGTTAGATAATGAGATAGAGATAGAGGAGATATGTAAGAATTTAAACATGGAGAGATAAAGATAGCGATAGAGCTAAAGATAGGGAGGAGAAATAAGGAGTGTGTGTGTATGAGTAAGAGAGAGATATGGAGAGAGATAGAGAGGGATACATACATATATATATATATATATATATATATATATATATATATAGAGAGAGAGAGAGAGAGAGAGAGATAAACATAACTTGGGAAAGATAGAGAGGGTTAGAGAGAGAGAGAGAAGGATAGAGAGACAACATATAAGGAGACAGAAGGAGACATGAAGATGAAGAGCCATGAGAGATGGAGAGGAGAGAGAGAGAGAGAGATATAGAGGATAAGAGAGAGATAGATAACGCAACATAAATAGAGGGGAGAGGGAGACATAAATAGAGGGGGCAAGAGTGAGAGATAATGGAGGCGATAGAGATAATTAATAGAGAGAGGGAGAGAGATGGAGAGAGGGGGGGAGATAGAGAATAGAGATAGGGAGGGAGAAACAATGAGTGTGTGTGTGTGAGTGAAAGAGACATAGAGATAGAGATAGGGAAGGAAAAATAAGGAGTGTGTGTGTCTGAATTAGAGAGATATTGAGATAGATATAGAGAGGGAGAGATAAATATAAATAGATAGAGAGGGAGGGAGAGAGGGAGAGAAATAGAGAGGATAGAGAAGTTAAGAGATATAGAAAGAGAGAATGATAGGGAGAGAGGGAGAGATATTGATAGAAATAGGGAGAGATAGAGAGATATATAGTGGGAAAGATAGAGGGGAAAGAGAGAAAGAAATGTAAGGAGAGGTAAGGAGATAGAGATAGGGAGATAGATAGAGAGGAAGATAGAGATGGAGATGGAAATAGAGAGAGAGAGAGGGAGAGGGAGAAATATAGATAAAAAGAGGGAGAGACAAAGAGAGAGGGAGAGATGGAGGGATAGAAAGATAGAGATACAAAATTATATAGAGAGGTAGAGAGAGGGAGATATTTAGAGAGAGGTAGGGAGAGCTACATATGGGGAGATATATATAGAGATATATGGGAAGAGAAAGAGAGAGCGATCTCTTTATATCTCTATCTCCCTCTCTATATTTATATTTTTTTATTATCTCTCAATCTCTATCTTCCTCTCTCCCCCCTATTTCTCTCTATTTGTATTCCATTATCTCTTCCTCTATATATCTTTCTCTCATTTCTTCTCTTTGTCTATTTCCCTAGGGAGATATATATAGAGATATATGGGAAGAGAAAGAGATAGAGAGAGATCTCTTTATATCTCTATCTCCTCTCTATATTTATATTTTTATTATCTCTCAATCTCTATCTTCTTCTCTCTCCCCTATTTCTCTCTATATTTGTATTCCATTATTCTTCCTCTACATATCTCTTCATTTCTTCTGTCTATTTCCCTCTCCCTATATTTCTCCCCTTAATTTTTTTTTCTATCCCTATTTATCTCCCCCCTCTCCTCCCTTTCCCTCTTTATCTCTTGATCTCTCTACCTATATATATCTTTGTCTCCTATTTCTCTTTATCTCCCTATCTCTCTATCTCTCTCTTTATGTGACTATATCTATCTATGTCTCTCCTCTTCTCTCTTTTCATCTCTCTCTCTCATCATCTCTCTTTCTTTATCTCTTTATATCTCTATCTCTTTGTCTCTCCATATTTATTCCTTTATATCTATACTTCTATTTTTGTATCTCTATCTTTCTTTTTATCTCTTGTATCTCTATGTCCCTCTCCATTTCTCTATTTCTCTCTTTCACTCCCTATCTATTTTCCTCCTAAGTGTACAATGGGTACACTAAAGAGGTTTTAAAGGAGAATTATCATATCCTTACTCAAATGACATGTTACCTTGAGCATAACTCCCTAGGGATGTGCTATCCTTGAATTGTTGACATGAAACGACTAATCAAAAGTTACCTTCTCTTTCTCACACTTTATAAATTTCAATTTATATTTTAAGTTTAAAATTCATTTTATTATATAAATTATAACAAAAATCCAAAATAGAATTATTCTACAATAATTAAAGTTTTAATAAGATAAATAATTATAAATTATTATTTGTAGTTTCATAAAAAGACATAAATAATAAAAATAATTTTCAAACATAAATCTAAATTAAAAGCTAAAATAAAATAAACTTAATGAAAATTCAAATTATATAAAAATCCAAATCTTAATAAACATATTATTTTAAAAAATTAATAACAAATAATAAACTTATTAAGTTAATAAATGATTAAATAAAAAAGTAAAACTATTTGGTTAGTGTCTTTGCACTTCGGTTTTTCAGAGGTATGCGTGATGGTTTGCAATGGTGTGAAGGGTGGTAAAAAGCACTAGGAAAGGTTGATTTCCGACACCCGACAAGGTTTGGAGGAGCTTCAGACTTCTCCGTTTGAGCTTGCCAATGAAGATACTTCAGGTTTTGCATGTCAGAGGGATGGCCTACTCCTTATCAAAAGGTAGGCAAGTAGTATGAGGGAATGGCGAACATCGACATCCGATAAATTCAAAGAAGGTTAGTGTCATGATGGTTTGTGATGGTGCGAAGGGTGGTAAAAAATATTAGGGAAGGCCGATCGGCGACACTCGACAAGGTTTGGAGGAGCTTTGGACTTTTCCGTTCAAGCTTGCCAATGAAGATACTTCAGGTTTCGCATGTTAGAGGGATGGTCTACTCCTTACTGAAAGGTAGGAAAGTAGTATGAGGGAATGGCGAATGCTGACATCCGATAAATTCAAAGAAGGTTTGTGTCTTTGCACTTCCATTTTTTAGAGGTATGTGTGATGGTTTGCGATGGTGCAAAGGGTGGTAAAAATTACCGGGGAAGGTCAATCGTCGACACTTGACAAGGTTTGGAGGAGCTTCAGACTTTCCCGTTTGAGCTTGCCTCATGAGCTCATTTATGCACTCCAAAGGATGGAGTATGAGTGACTAGATACTCCCGATTCTTGATGCAAAGGAGGTATAAGGTTGCTGAAATTGAAGAAAAGTCTCACCATTCCGTAAGAGGCTTTTTGACTTGTTTGACCAGCATGGAATGTGATGTCGAGCATGTGGCTGAATCCTATACCATTTCTAGTTTTCTCCCATCACTGATGTTTGTGAGAATATTTATGGAGAAGTTGTCATAAAGATAATTTCAGGAAGGGCAGGGCGAAAAATCAAATATTGGTCATTTATTTTGAGTTGCTAGAGAAGGTTTTTGGTTTGTATTGTAATTCCCAACAAATTTTGAATTGCACATATTATGTAATTACTCTTAAATATAATATAATATATTAGTCACAAAAAGGTCAACTCAATGAAACATTGTAGGGTATGTTGATGAGACATAGGTTCATCGATAGGAGATGCTCTCTGGTCTCTTCGACATCTCAATGTCAGGTAAACACAGAGCGACCAAAGGCTTTAGATGTAGCCGTCAATGAGACTCTATGAGATCGAAGAGAGAACCTCAAAAGTGGTTATCAAAGACATTGTGAAGAAAGAAATGACATCTCGAGAAAAACAATTAGGGATTCCTCAACACAATGAAGTGATTTTATACTAGTTTATGATTAATGAAGAATGTAGAAAAATGATATATCGAGAAGCTATCAAGGATCAATTTGTTCATCACATGGGTTAAGGATGAAAAAAGCTCTACGATTGTGATGCCAAAAAAAGGATATATCAACCAACTATCAAGGATCAATCTACTCATCACACGGGTTAAGGATGAAAAAAGCTCTATGGCTTTCGTTATCTATAGTTGGCTTTGGATAGACACAGGGTGGCGGTTGGTGAAGATTTGACGGATGATATCAATAGACAAACCAATGCTCTACTGAATTTGCTCAAATATGTTAATGGGTGATACACATATAGTGTATGCAGCATAATTTTGGGGAAGTTTTTTCAAACAGTTGGTCTCAATATAGGGAAAATATGGGGTTATTGTAAATGTTTAAAGTCAGTGGTCCTATATGGGAATATTGTAGATGTTTATAGTCAATGGTAGTGTAGATTGTACATGAGGCTTTTCTGTCAGTTTTGTCTACAAAAAGCAAACATGATATCAATCTTGGTTTCAAGAACCATGGAAAATCTTATTTTGTAACCTTTTATTATATATTAATATATATCGGCTTTTAGCCTTTCACCAAAAAAAACATAAAATCAATATTAACAAATAAAATAATATGAAAAAATATTATTAGATAAATTAAAGTTTAAAAGCTAAAATTGTAGTTCAAATAAAATATTAAAAAATAAAAAATAAACTATATTAAAATTGTCAAAAGTAAACTCTAACTTTTATATTAAAAATTACAAGTAACACCAAACTTAAAAAGTGAAAAATAAAATAAACCTATTCAAAAGATAAAAAGTCAATTGATAATTTATTGATTTATTATTATTAATATTATTTGAAAATATATATATTTATTAAAAACAATATTATTTATCTAAAAATCTAAGTTTAAAGAGTTTAAAAGAAAAAAAAATCCTAGATGGGGATGCCATGTTCTCCTTCAACCAACCATACTTGTGAGACCTACCCCCTACTAATGTATCTATATCTGGTTGGAACTGGCCCATATTCATATCTCATTCCAGTGCAAGCACTCCTTGTTGATCCCAATCCAGTACCTATTTATTCAGTTGTGCGTTTTTGTTAAAACACCTAAACAATTTACTCAACAATTCAAGCAGCACTAGGAACACCCTCACTCGAGATTTCTCTCCGATGAGTAACAAAGACAACTGAGTAATTCTTATCCTATCTTTTCTTAATTTAAAGCTAATATTGGATAAGAATGCAGTTGTTTTTTTTTATAAATTATATATTATATTTTTTAATATTTTAAAAAAATTGACGGTTGAGATCATTTCAATGGTCTTGCATCCTTCTTTACAATTATCAACCATTTATTTTTAAAATCAATTCGTTTACTTCATATAGGGAACACCTTCAATGTAAAAATTAGCATAAAAACATACACAAACCATCAAACTTCAAACACATTTAAGTTGCATGCACACAAACACCAAAGAAACATTCACCTATATTTTCTCTACTCTCGTTCATGCTTTAGAATTTCATGCCTATATGTCTCTAGGAGTGAGGATAAATTGGGTCAAGGAAACTCAAAGTGATAAATTACCATGCTACATAGTCATTGAGGTCGTTGAACAAGAAACAACTTTAGAAAGAATCAAGAAAGAGAATAAGCATAGGTTTTCCATTGAAATAGAATACCTTGAAACTCTATTCAAATTAATTTTTTTTACTACAAACATGACACTAAAAAATGCTTGTTAAAAGAATTATACTCTACAAAATAAAGCCATTGGGGTTAATTCCAACACCACACCTCAACTTAACAAAACTACCATTAGGTTAGAGAGATTTATCTCATATTGAGAGTAATCCCACAAAGAGAAGTCACAACATAAGTCTATATCATTGTCACTCACATAACACTTCTATGCATAGAGTCCGTAGTCCTCCAAATTATTTGTCATTGTATTTTATTTTACCAAGTGAGTAAGAGTGGTTCATTTGCAATTTTAACAAAGTGTGCAACATGTGTGTGCATACCCATTTTTATTTTATGCATATTAGTGGTGAGTCACGTTTGAAATGCATAAGAGTTTATATTGCTTTCTATAATAAGAAAAATATCTCATCCTTATCCTTTTTACTTTTATTACTATCAAAGATAGTTCCTTTAAACAAGTGGTGATTATCTTTAATGTTTGATTGACTCATGTTAATTACTACATGCTTGTTCTAACTTGTAAGTTTCTATGGAGTGCTCGTTGCAAGAAAAAATGAAGAATGATATATTACTTTACATATACATGTATCATTTGCATGTCTACTAAATAATTAATTTACATGCTGATTAGTAGTTTTTGACATTTTTCTACCTAGTAGTTTATAAGCACATCAAAGTGGGGAAAATGTAATTGTGAAAATTACACACACGTCTTTTTTCCCTTATAATTTTGGTTTTTTTGATTGGAGTGTCCTAATGCAATAATAAGTGTAAAAGTGAAATAATTTTACATGAATTTGATTCATAACATTCTCATATTTTGATCCTATTATTAATTATCCCTAAAGGTTTGAAAATAATCCCTAGATCCCCCATTCATTAACCTAGATTTTAGGTTTCTAAGTGTGAGCTTGACCCTAGCGAGTTTTGTAATCATAGATCTAAACCCTAAAATTTTAAAGTTTAAATTTAAAATAAATCTCACCAACTCCCTCATATTAATTGTTGTGAGTTGACCACACATACACCTATGTTGATCTATGTGTGTTGTTCTTGTATTTAAATACATCATTCAATTATTTGAAGAACATCTAGGAATTGTGCAAGGACTTGTCATTGAGAATTTATGAGAGCATCATAGTGATTATCAAAGCTTTACATCAACATGCATCCTCCCAGGTCTATTGTGTGCCTGCTTGTTGTCTTTGATATTTTTCTGGGAGCTATAAAACTAGTCTAACTAAGGGTTTGACTTAGGAGAATGTGATCCTTGCAAATTCCTAAAGGTGTTCTTAAACAACACCATCCCTTACACATATTCAAACACCAAAAGACTAAGGCAATTGAATTACAATAATACACATAATGTTAGTTTAGATGCATGATTTATAGTTTAGGTTAGCACATCAGTTCAAATTTACACACACAAAGAGAGGTCCATGCACGTGTAGGGAAACCAAAGAAGAAACACACTTTATAGAATTTGAGGTCTCCATCTAATGAAGCCTTGGAAAATCACTTTCTAATGTTTGTCACAACATATTCCTATCCTTGAATTTCAAACTGTCACATTTAATTTATTTTAGTTGTTACAACTAATTTTAATATCTAACAATTCTAATCCCCACCCTCGAAGTCTCATGCCTGGATCCATAGTCATGAATGCATACAAAAAGCTTAATTGGTATGGAATCTTAACATAACAAAGATATAACATAATGTGTATATAACAACATGGCTAAGTGATTTATAAGTGACTTGATGAAGTCCAACTCATAAACCTTTTTTTTTTTTTATTTAATTATTTTTTATAAGTAAATTGTAGTGAAAACATTTATTTTAGCTATAAATATAAAGACCTTAAATTAAATATGATCAAAACTTAAAATCAATAGATTTTTTTTTTTTTTAATAATATTGAATTAATAACATGAATACAAAGATACTAAGACAAATTGTCTAAAAAAATACAGTTCAAAAGTTACAAACTCTGATAGTGACAAAACACAAAAAATAATCAAAATTATAACAAACAAAAACTATGATAAAAAAACAACCATTACACTTAGACATATATGACCCACAAAACCACCCATAGAATAACAAATCAAACCAGACTAGAGATAATAAAAAATCCAACCACCAAAAAGCATATTCTAAAAAGTACTTAAAAACCACCATTGAGAAAACAACCATAATAAGACAAAGCAAACTAGACTTAAAAAAAGTCTTCTACATAAAATGAAAATATAAGTTGATATGACCCCTACCTAAAGAACATAGAACTTCTTCTCATCCATATCTTCATGGATTAAAAAATACCTTATATTTTACTTTGTCTACATTAATGCTCCCTTAGAGCCAATGTTTCCATTCACCAATGTAAGATTCGACACTTAAATAAATATAAAATTCTTAAAGTTATGTCAGCACAAATAAACATATTTTTCTCTATCATTGTAAAGCACTAAAAATAGACAAAAGATTACATGTATCAAGCCATATTCATGAGAACAAATGTATAAAACAAGAATAAAAGGAAGCACCATAAGAAAGTAAAGTTTCATTTAAGAAGCACTTTTTACATTTAAAGGTTGCCAAAAGTTAGCGACGGTAATGAAAGTAAGAGGATTAAAGTAATGAGCTTTGGGTTAACACATGGTTGGTCCGAGTGTGTTGGTATCGGACATGTACTTGTCAAGAAAGAGACCCAATAAGGCCATTTGTAATACTACATTGGGGGTAATAGAGGGTGGTCCTATTATAGAAAGGTTAGCCCTACCTCTATTTCAATGGTGGGTGGGTATCAAGGTTTCAAGTAGTTCTATTTTATTGATTTTTAAGTTTTATTTCGATGAAGATGTAATAAGGTATATAGTTTTGTAATAAGGTATTTGGGTTTGATAGTAGTTTGCGCAATATAAAAAGAGATTGGAAGTATTGTTATTGGTATTCATCTTGTTGAATGTATATACGTTGTTGGGTTTCTCATATTATACCTAGTCAATATGGATTGAGACCTTATACAAACATCAATGGGAAAAGAATTTGAACTAGACAAAGAAATGAGCCTTCTCATTAATGAGGGAGGTAAGCCTTCAAAAAACCTTTCAATCGCCCCTTCCACCTCACCCTTCCTTCCTATAATTTGAACTAGACTAGAGTAGCCACCCCTCACCTCCCAAGCCCCCTCCCCTCCCACTATAAGTGTTTCTTTCATTCCATTAATTTGATTATCTTTCTTTCTTTAACATATTATTTCTTTCTAACAAAGTCTAGATCTAATGACTAGATCTTTGGTTTTACCAAGTGCCTTTTCATTTATAAACACTTTGGAAATCCTTAAGGTTGAACCCTTTATAGGAGAAAAACTTTAAATATCTTAATCCTATATATTTGTTTAACTCTATTTTGAATACTATAACATGAAAATCCTACATAATTTTTAATAAATTCTTATTTCATTTTAATAATTAGTATTTACTTATTAGAAATTTTATTGTTAAAATTTAATTAACTATTAAGTAAGGATAATAATGAGTATTTCTCTTAAAACTTTTATTAACATCTACCATTAGTATTTCTAACTTAATTCACTTTTTTTTAAACCTTTGTAGATTATATTCTACATTATTATGTTCTAAAAGAATTATGTTCTAGAAGACTTGCATGAAAATATAATTCTATGTCGTACCCAAGGTGTTTTGATATGACCACCTCTAGCCCATCAATCCATGATGATAAAAATGAGAGGGCACAAAAACTTTTCATAAATTTTATAGTAATTAGATTCCCTTCATCTCACTAATACGTATACACCCTCCAAAAAGTAAATTCAAGAAAGTATTAATCAAAGTTGACACTATAAATTTTATAGTGGACCCAACATGTCAAGTAATTTTTTTAATAATGATTATATGTACAACACATCCTTTACCTATTGAAATAGTTCATTATTATATGTACAACATGCCCTTCACATACTATAAATTGATAGTTGATTTTATGGTTAGGTGCATTCAAGTGGCCAACAAAATCTTCTTGCTAGCCATGTGTATATCTCATCATGTTGGCTTCTTACTAAAATTTGTTGCAATCAATTAACCTAGTTTAAGGAAATTTATATTGTCCAAGTGGAGTAACAAAAGAGGTTTTCCTTCCACATCTTGGCTTCATTGTATCCAACCAAAAGATAAAGGTGGATTAGGCATTTTTTATCCATTCACACAAGGTATTTGGCTCACTACCAAATAGTTAGTGAGGGATCTTGAGAGATATTTTCCTTAGAAACATCTTGTCAGATACCACATCCATTCTACTTTAGTAGGACACCCTTAGGATTTAGTTAACTGGTGGGTTAAACTTCTCCCTTTTTAAAAACTTGTGGCTTTGGTCCCTTTAATCCATTTGGAATGCTTGACATATCACCTCTATAAAAATTATCTATTATGACCAATCTCTTAGCCATGGTTTAAGTATTTCCTCCTCTTCTCTTTGGGGGAATAGAAATATCTAGTTGGAGGGTAAATTTCTAGGTCTCATTCAACAACTTAATGGTAAATTCCCTTTAAAAAGGGAATTCAAAATTTTAGAGATCTCTGGGATCTTACCAACTTTAGTTGGATACCTTGGAAATACTTAAAAAATAGTACAATTTAGCTCCCTTTGACAAGCAAATGATCCTTGACATCCAACAAATGGTTCCACTCAAGATTTATAACATATTATATATACACAACCATGTAAACTTTTGTAAAGACTAGAGATAGTCTAATACTCATCATCTACACTTCTTTCCACTTTAAATGACCTATAGGTGAAACTCATCATCTATCACCATTTCTCCCTACCTTATTTCTCTCTAGAATTACAAGCATATTCAATCTAAATGGAATAAACATAGCTACTAAATCTATAAATTTATTGTTGATGTGCAATCCAAACTCATGGCCTAGAAAATCCTTAACATTAAACTCCTCATCGATACCCACCTCTCTTTTATCCACCCCTCTCCAACATGTTCATTCTATAATAAACCAAAATATATTAAACATGCCTTTTGGTTTTTCTTGCAAGCTAGAAACATCTAGCTCTCCCTCTTCTTTTCCCTCCTTGCTCTTTTCCCTTGTGTTTGGACTTGGAAATCAACTCTCCTAGGATCCTCCACCTTTCACAATCTTATCACCCACACATGCAAGCATGTGATTGTCAAGTTCTTATGGAATTTTTGTTTCTTGTAAATTATCTCTGATTTTTTCTACCCAAGTCAAATCGAGGTTTAATTGATATACTCTAATTTTACTCTTCATTTGGCTAACATCTTCTTTACACTACAAACCTAATTGGAAGCTAATACCAATCTAACTAATAGAACCCACAACCTCTTCCTACAACTCCAAAATATTGAGAGAATCCATGCCAAGCACAAGACTACCTTAAAGAGACATGTGTACAATCCCTCAAGAGGTATTCCATATTGATGTTGTAGATTTTTTACAAGTGTTCAATCTATTTTATGTATGATGATTCAAGCTACTTTTTTTGACTATAGGATTGTTGATGAGTAACATCATTGCTCAATTTCCTTTAGCCATTATCATATCTCTTATGCTCCCTACATGAAATAAGACAAATGGTATTGTGAGATTGAATCATCTTAGTTTTTCTTGAGGATAATGTGAGGATGTACTTTATGATTGCTAGGGTTGGATAATTTCTACTGCTACTTCTCATTCTCTACATTCTTCTTCATTCAATGATAATTCTGGTGAAATGAGACTGTTAGATCTACTTAGGCAGTCTAGAGTTGTTGTTTGTGACCTTTCCAAAAATGGTATGCAAAGTGTTGATTCCAAGGTACATGGTCATCTCCTTAGCTTGGAAATTCCAAGTAATGATATTTCTAATACTAGTGAATGGCCTACTAGCTTCACTCCTCATATGGTTTATACTTTTGGTTGTTCATTCAATGATGATTTTGAAGTTGATTGTCCTTTGTAACTAGTTAGTGGCCGAATTATTTTGCCTATTGTCACTTGATTAGATATGGTGTGTTCATTGTCTAGTTACAAATATAATCATCATAGATGGTCTTATATGTTGTAAAATTTGTCTAATTTTTATTGATTTGCAATATTATTTTGCCACCATCAAAACTATTTTGTGATCTTTTTTAGGATCTTTATCAGATATGCATCAATGCTATATTTGTAAATTTATTCATCCAATAAAAAATTAGTCAAGGAATAAACATCAAAAGATAAGTATATCTTTTTATAATATTTTTATATAATTTAAATTTAATCATTTATTTAAATATAATCTTAAAAAACATATTGTTATGTTATATAATTAAAAACATAAATACAATCATACAACCATCAAATTTAATATTGATACCCCAAATCATCAAACATAAAATTCAACATCAACACCAAAGTCAAAATCCCACATCACAAATGACATAAGTCAAGATAACCAAGCTCAATATTCCACATCACCCATGATCAACAAACTCAAAGTTCCACAAAGAAACAATGTTCTTAGCACTTGCTTATCTAATTCATATATATGATGAAATTCAAGATAAAGATTTGATCAACAACACTTGTTCTTTGGCTCTCCCTCTCTCGTCTTTGTCCATGAAAATATGCAAACTCTAAAGTTGTAGAGAAAATCTTAGTAAGACCAATGTATTTTGATTTTTTGCATGCATCAATAAATTAGTACAAATAGGAAATTTACAAGATTAGTGACAATGTTCAAAAGACATTGGCTCATTAATTTCAAGGTTTATCTTTAAAATTTAGGGCATTGTTCAAGAATTACCAACTCTTTTCACCTGAACATCTAAGTTAGACCATTTTAGATGAATTCTATATAAATTATTATTGTTAAGATTTATTCTTCATATGGAGTTATTTATACGTATAATTTTATTATTTTATTTAATGGTTAAATAGTCAACAATAATTTTATATTTTGTTTTCCTTTTCAATTTTACAAGTGAAAATATTATTTTAATGGTACAATTTGACTATAAGTCCAAAAGCTCAAAGGAATCAAGAATTGAAATAGTTAAAGAAAAAAAGGAGGCATGAGAAGGATACCAATTGAATATTAGTCTAATCACACACCCTTAAATACTTCATGATTGATCATGTAGTTAAATATGAAAAGATTTTTTCATTTGCATAAAAGAGGAAAGAAAGGGAAATGAATTAATTGTCAAACTAGATGAGTTGGATCATCATATTTCCATCTTTATTGTTAATTTTAATCACATTTCTCTTTTTCTATGTGTTGAAAAATTAAGAAAATTTTGGAAGATAACGAGACTTAATAAAGATCATGAATTTGATTAATTGTATGTCACACTTTTGAATGATTATTAATGCATGATTAGTTATAAAAAGGGTAAGATTTGTAAATAAAAACTAAATACAATAAATTTTGAATTAAAAGGAGGCCCATGTCTTTCTCTATATAGAACTCTTAGGTGGATAGTGATCATTTGAGGTTTTCTTAAATGAATGTTGATGCATGTATATACTAGTTCTTCTTTCAATCTTAATTAATAAGATTTTTTAAAGTTGCTTATAAATAATTATGTTTTTTCTTTTGTAATGATGCATTTTGTTTGTTTTGGGTTTGTTTCGATTTAGCATTATTTTTAGTATAATGGTCAGTGTATAATGTGTATTTTTTAGATTACAAAATTGGAAAATAATTTAAATTTAACTTTCTTCCATCTACAAACATCCTTAGGGACCAATATTGATTCTTAGTTTATCTAAATATTCATTTATCCCAAGAAAAAATTGTAGGTATAGTCTAATTGACCAAAATAAGTTCTATTGATGCAAAAATGACCTCATCACTTTTTAAATTCAAATTTAAATTTGTTCCTAAGCCAAATTCCTTGAACTAGCCATTATGTGTTGACTTGAGTGTGAAATGCATTAACTTATGTGTTAGGGTGTTTTATTAAAGGACATACCCTAATTGATTTTACATTATAAAAAAACATTTAAGGATCATTCATGCATGAACATTCAAGATAAATCGATAGCATCATCATAGAGCATAAAATTTGTATCATCACAAGCTATATCAACATCACTAGGCATTATTGCATGCTTTCTTGCTATCTTCAAGCCTTTTAGAAAATAGTTAAATTGATAACAAATATTTGAGCAAAGGAGAACACCCTTTCTTAGAAAACTCTTAAATTATATCTATTGACACTGCCCCTTTATATTAAACCTAATCTAGACATCAAGGAAAACAAATTCCTAACATTAATATGTGTGCAAATGATTTATATGTGCAAGTTTTATATTCACAAGTGGGTTTCAAATTTGTGGATGTAGATATCAACTTTATAGACACAAAAGTGAACTAAAGTGACAAATAAAAAAATCACTAATCAGGTGCTTATCTAATATCTCCTAGGGCGTTGATAAATTGGTGATATACCATAGTCAAGTCGACATTGAATCTAGAGCTAAGTACCATTATTTCATTTATTTTGCATCTATTTTAGTAGCATAACTAGCTTCCTAGCTCATTTATTGAGGGAAAATTATTTATTTATGTCTTATTACACTTATTTACCTTAGATATTTATGTAGGTGTGCTTTAATTCCTTACATAAAATTATAAATCAAACATTTGAAATCCTCTAGGATTTATCCCTAGGGTTTTGACCATTGTTATATCTCTAGTATTCATATATAATATTTTATTATTGTACCTTTTTATTTCATATTTGGTTAGGTTTTCAATCCAACCTTATGTTTTCTTCATTTATTTATATAAATTTCAATTTGAGATATTATTATTTGATCCTTACCCACCTACCATCCTTTATGAACTTTCATTGTTAGATTGTTATCATGGATCTCATTTATCCTTCCTAGCCAAGATTACTTTCTATGTCACCATAGTTTATGATAATACCTCTTTTGTGGCTTATGATATTGACTTGGAAACTAATTCAATCTATATTCATTTGATACATCTATGGTTCTTGATTCATGTGATGATGTACTTATTTATTTGAGTATATTCCTTCTTTGTCTCATGATAATTCTTTCTTTTATATCTATGGGTTCTCTTCCATGTGCCTCTCTCATTTCATTTTTCCTTGAGGAACCTCATAATATCGATGCACATGTTCCACATTCACATGAGGTTGCTATTCCTTCTTTTATAGCATTTTTGTCATGATCTATTCACAATGTATTTAGTCAAGAGTGGATATTGCACTAGTTCTTTATCTTCTAATGATATGGATAATAACTCTTTGATTCATGCTAATGTGGTTTATGATTTGTATCATTTTAAAGCACTAAGTTTACATTTTAGTGGTATTGAAGATGTAATATTATGTAGACCATTTTTAACTTTCAATTATGCTCATGAATACACTATAATGATATTTTTGTGTATACATAAGTATTACATAAATTAATAGAGCTAACCAATGGTTTGAATCATTTCATCGTTATTATATATAATTTTATATATTTTTCCATGTCCTTGTTGAGATCATTTTACTCATGGCTCTATAATATATTTTTCACATGGCTCTCATTCTTCACATTCTAATCACCTTTCTTTGGGGAATCCCATAGATTTTGTTATACATCATAATGATATGCCGTATTTTTATGTCATGGTGATTATTATTTGAACCCTTTTATGATTTCCCACTTTATATCTTTGAGTACTTTTACACATCATTTTCCATGTGACCTATACATAAATGAAGAAGAATAACATGATCTCTTATAGTTTCTAGTTCATATATGTGAGGATAATGGGCCATTATTTGATGGTAAATATTCATCCACTATTACACACAATGTACATACATGGTTATGTGGCATGTTGAACACGATCTTTCACATTATTTAAAATATAGATCATTTATAGGCTAGACTACATAGATAGTCATATTGATGATTATGAAAAAATATTTACAAAATAATGTTTCTACTAACAATATATTGTATAATCCTTTCACATATGAAATCTTCGATTATATTATTTAAAATAGAATTAGTTTAATTTTCATAGGGTAGATATGGATTTGAATTTATTTATTACAAGCTATTTTCTAGAATAGAATTTCCTCTTCTTAAAACTTACAAAAGCATTCTCAAATATATCCATAGAGAGAGTGATAAACACAACATTTGACTTGCACATCAATTTAACTAGCATCTCATTAAATTAAAAAAACATTCAAATTTACTACAACCAACAAAGAATAATCCACATTCCACACAAACAAATAGTATTTAAATTCAAAAATAAAAGAAAAAACGGTTCATTATAAGATTGTTTTGTATCCACAAACTTTTTCATTGATATCACATTTAAATTTGATAAAGGGAAACAATTTTTATTTATTAAGGTAAGCAGGGATTTTGAAAGGGTCCAAACCCTCATACAATAAGAAATATTAAGCATTAAGCACAACAAGACAAAAAAGGACAACCAAGAGGAACAACAACAACACTACAAAAGACAAGTCATTATAAAACCTTACAAACTACCAACGCAAAGTCAAGGTGGTTTGAAAAAATGTTCCAACAAAATTTTCTTAACCACAGTGTAAGGATCATTTTCCCCTAAACTTTTTTTTGGAACAAGGAAATTCATGAGACCATAGGAAAATCCCTCCTCCAATTCCCAAGCCTTAAAAGAGGTATTCATCATTGTACAATCTTCAATATATTCCCCCCTATAATCTTCCTTTTACTCCTCCTCAACGGTTGTAATGGAATCCTTAATAGTAGTAGGAATTTGTTTCCTTTTTCCTCCAAATATAATGGTATTTCTTGGTTCTTAAGCAACTAGTAGTAGCATGGCCCACCTTACATCAACAATGAAAAATAATTGAAGAGTATTTGAATTCAATATGTTGCACCCAATCACCTTATTTTTCTCTACAAACACACAAAATATAGTGAACAATAAACACTTATTGAATTTGGTGACCAAATCAGTAGCACAGTATTGCCCAAAAGTATTGGAAGTAAACATAAAAAAAATCTTCAATCCAGTACTTGAATGGTAGACTTGGTAGTCTAACCCAAATAGGAAACTTGATAGTGACATCGTTCATTGGATTAAATCTCAGAGACCATATTTTTAGACAAGGGCCATTCTTACCTAGAAACCAAGGACCTTGAAGAAGAGTCCTTGAGCAATCATCTAGATTAGAAAAATAAAAAAGGAAAAAATATTCAACATAGAAACTACCTCAACCTAGCCTCTTAGTTTTCAATTTTGAAGCACCCATCTTCTAATAGTATCAATATTGAGACGATTATTCTAGAATCTCCTAACAAGCAAATTCCTAAACAAAAAAATTAACCTAGTAATAAGAGAATTAGGGATTTCAATTCAAAATTTCCCTCTACCTCAATCTTAATAGAAATCCTAGGGAATTCACCCTTGCTAAAACTCCCTTCAACGACACCATATGTGTAAATTATCTACAAGCTTGGAGAACTTGCATCCTTCAACACATAAGATTCTATCTCACTAAGTTCCTCTAAAGGCCTAAGAGACATAACAAGAACAACAACATGGGATGCAAAAACTACCACCACACTATCATCATCATCAAGAAAATCAAACTCGTAAAAATCAATACCATCAACTTATTTATTAAACCCTAATGCTTCTTGAATAGAGTCCACAAGCATCATATAATCCATATTATTAGAGGCCTGAGTAGGAACCTTCGCTTAGGGATATTCCATACAATAATTGACCAAATGGGAAGTGAAATCAACTGTCTAGGGGAGAAGAAATACTTTATGTAGCCCCCAAATAAGAGCTCCATCTTGGACAACCACTAAAGCCTTCCTAGTGAATTTATGCCCTTGTTCTTTTAGTCAAGCCTCAAATAGTATGTCAAGGAGTAGTTCATCCTCCTCCTTGACTTGTTCACTCCTCTAAACATCCTCCTTTGAAATGTCTTCATTTGATTCATTGTCATTTGGGTCATCAAGAAAGAGAACAAATATAAGTTTACAATTGAACTATAATACCTTGAAACTCTTTTTGAATTAGAAACTATTAGTACAAATGTACTTCTTATTGAAATCTTTACACTCTAAAATGAAGTCGCTATGCTCAATGCCAACACCACACCTCAACTTAACAACATTTTCATCCTTAGTGACATTTTTCCTCAAATTGAGAGTAATCCCATAAGAGTAGTCATAACATAAGTCAACATTATTATCACCACAAGGCACTTCTTCCATTTGAAGAGGGTAGTCCTATAGAATCTCTATGAATCTACTTGTTTTTACCATGTGAGAAAGATTGGTCCATTGGAAATTTTATCGCACACATGCAATGTGTGTGTGCATACCCATTTGCATAATTTATACATATTAATGGTGAGGCATATTTGAGTGATAAGAAAAGTATCTCATTCCCATTCTTTTACTTTTATTAATTTCAAAGATAGTTCCTTTAAGCAAGTTATGATTATATTTAATGTTTGATAGACCCATCTTACTCATCACATGCTTGTTCCAATTTGTAGGTTTCTAAGGAGCAAACATTCCAATAAAATTGAAGAATGGTCTATACTTTACACATATATGTATTATTTAAGTGCTTAATAAATATTTACTTTACATGTTAATTACTTGTTTTACTTTGAGATGTGCCTACCTAGAAATTCTAATGCACATCAAAGTGGAGGGGAATGTAATGGTGAAAATTGCATACCCATGCCCTTTTCCCCTTATATTTTGGGCCTAATTTGATTAGTGTCCTATATATAATAAGTGTACAAGTGACATATTTTTACATGAATTTGACTCATAACATTCTTATATCTTGATCCCATCATCACTTATCCCTAGAGGTTTGGAAATGATCCCTAGATGGCCATTCATTAACCTAGATTAGATATGTGAGTGTATACTTGACTAAGGTGACTTTTGTAATCACAAATCTAAACCTAAAAATTAAATTTAAAATTTGAAATGAATTAAACCAAATCTCTCATATTAGTCATTATGAGCTAACCAACCATACATTTGTGTTGATTTGTATGCTTGGTTGCATTTAAATACACCATTCACTCATTTGAAGATCATATAGGAATTATCATTGATCATTTATGAGAGCATCATAGCATATTATTAAAGCTTTACATCAACATGCATCATCCTAGGTCCGTTGCCACTTGTTGTCTTTGATCTTTCACTTTGAGCCATAAAAATAATCCAATTAAGTATCTAGCTAAGAAGAATGTGACCCTTGCAATTTAAAAAATTCCTAGAGGAGTTCTTAAACATCACTAGCCCTTACAAAGATTCAAACACCAGAAGACTAAGGTAAATTAATTACAACAATACACATAATGTCAATTCATATCCATGAATTGTAGCTTAGGTTCACACATTATTTCAAATTCACACACACAAAGATAGGTCTATGCACATATAAGTAAACGAAAACAAAAACACATTTGGTATAATCCAAGGTCTTCATTTGAGGAAGTAGTAAAATTTTAATACTTTGAATTTTTTTTTTTTTGATGTTTATCACAACATACTCCTATCCTTGAATTTCAAACTAAATGCTACAATTAATTTATTTTAATTTTTATATTTAATTTTAGCATCTAATATTTATCATCCCAACTCATAAACATTAATTTATTATTATTTAATTATTTTGTCATAAGTAAATGTAGTGAAAGCATTTATTTAACTACAATTATAAAGACCTTAAATTAAAAATAATCAAAACTTAAAAATCAATAGAAAAAAAACTTTTTTAAATATTGAATTAAGAACATGAATACAAAGATACAAATATAGTTCAAAAGTTACAAACTCTTATTAACAAATAGCTCGTAAATAATCAAAATTACAACCAAAAACCAAAATATTAAAAAAAAAAACCATTATAATCAGACATAGATGGCCCAAAACAACCATCCAGAATATGACAAACCCAACCAAACTTAAAAAAAATCTTCAACTTATATATTATTATTTTTAAAGATCAAGAAAACTTCATAAATATGAATATATAAATAAAATCCCCACCTAAAGAACATTGAACTTCTTCCCATGGATCTCTTTATGTATTATATATTACTTTGTCTACCTTAGAAAGCCAATATTCCATTCACCAATGTTAGACGAAACACTTAAATACATATAAAATTCTTAAAGTTATGTCGGCACAAATAAACATATTTTGCTCAATCATTGTAAAGCACTAAAAATGAGACAAAAGATTACATGAGAACAAATGTATAAAGCAAAATTAAAACGATAGTACTATAATAAGAAAAGTTAGCAATGGTAATGAAATTAAGAGGATTAAAATAATGATCTTTTGGTTAAGAAGCGACGTGATTTGAGATGGTTAAAGTTAGAAAGTGATTAACATATTAAAGAGATCTATGCAATAAGGCCACTTGGGGGAATAAATTAGATCTCGGATCCCCTCAATATACACAAATAAACATATTTTGCTCAATCATTGTAAAGCACTAAAAATGAGACAAAAGATTACATGAGAACAAATGTATAAAGCAAAATTAAAACGATAGTACTATAATAAGAAAAGTTAGCAACGGTAATGAAATTAAGAGGATTAAAATAGTGATCTTTTGGTTAAGAAGCGACGTGATTTGAGATGGTTAAAGTTAGAAAGTGATTAACATATTAAAGAGATCTATGCAATAAGGCCACTTGGGGGAATAAATTAGAGCTCGGATCCCCTCATTATACACAAATAAACATATTTTGCTCAATCATTGTAAAGCACTAAAAATGAGACAAAAGATTACATGAGGACAAATGTATAAAGAAAAATTAAAACAATAGTACTATAATAAGAAAAGTTAGCAATGGTAATGAAGTTAAGAGGATTAAAATAATGATCTTTTGGTTAAGAAGCGACGTGATTTGAGATGGTTAAAGTTAGAAAGTGATTAACATATTAAAGAGATCTATGCAATAAGGCCACTTGGGGGAATAAATTAGAGCTCGGATCCCCTCATTATACACAAATAAACATATTTTTATCAATCATTGTAAAGCAATAAAAATGAGACAAAAGATTACATGAAAACAAATGTATAAAGAAAAATCAAAACGATAGTACTATAATAAGAAAAGTTAGCAACGGTAATGAAATTAAGAGGATTAAAATAATGATCTTTTGGTTAAGAAGCGACGTGATTTGAGATGGTTAAAGTTAGAAAGTGATTAACATATTAAAGAGATCTATGCAATAAGGTCACTTGGGGGAATAAATTAGAGCTCAGATCCCCTCATTATATTATACAAAGGGTAGCCCTACCTCCATTTTGATATTTTGATTTGTAGTTTTTGGGTGAAGTTGTAATAAGATAGTTGGGTTTGATAGCAGTTTGTTAAATATAAAAAGGAAATCAAAAGTATGGTATATATGTTGTTGGATGTATACATGTTGGTAGGTTTTTTTCATGAGCTTTAGTCAAATTGGTTTGAGATCTTATATGAGCATCAATGGGAAATGAATTTGAATAAAAAAAATGAGCTTTCTCGTTAATGAGAGAGGAGTCTCCATAAACCTTTCAATCACCCCTTCCACCCCACCCCTCCTTTCTATAGCTAGGCTAGATTAGCCCCCCCCACAATAGTTGTTTCTTCCATTCCACTAATTGGATTATATTTCGCCCTTAACATATTATTTCTAGTGGAGTCTAAATCCAATGACTAGACCTTCGGTTTTACCAAGTGCCTTATTTGTCTATGAACATTTTGAAAATATTTTGACAAAGTTGAAACCTTTGTAGGAGAAAAGCTCTAAATACCACAATCATTATAATTTCTTAACTTTGTTTTGAATACTGTAACATGAAATACTTGCATAATTTTTAACAAATTCTTATTTCATTTTAACTACACAGTATTTACTTATTAACAATTTACTTATTAATTTGTTATTCAAATTTAATTAAGTAGTGTATATGATAGAAAAGAAAGGGGGGAAACAAAAACCCAAATGCAATGAAATGAATCTTGTACCTTGCTCTCCATCATACCTCCATTTGAGCAAGAAGAAGATGAATGTGTACCCAATAAGCTTTATAAGCCTTCAATGGCCTCTAAGAATCCTCTTGATGTGCTCTTTGTGTTGATGTGTTGATGGTGGAATGTAGATGCTTTTCAAACATAAAGCATAACCTTATAATAGAGAGTGTTCTTGATTTTGGCTAGGAGAATGTTTATATAATTTTGGATAAGAAATGAACAATTGAGATTTGATTTGAAGATCAATTGTGGAGGATTCATGAGAGGTTGGAGGTCGATGAAGGATTGCTAAGTGATATCATTAGATTGGTTCACTTGAGAGGGGAGGATTGAGGAAAGATTTAGGGTTAGGATTTGTTTGGCCAAATGGAGAAGAGGAACCAAGGACAAGTACATCCTCTCACACATGTGTGACTACACCTTGGGAAGAGAATTTTAGACAAGTTTCCTCTCACACATGTGTGAGGACAACTTAGAAAGAGAATTTTGGATAAGTACCCTCTCTCATATGTGTGAGAACACCTTGGAAGAGAAAGCTTGAAATGTGTCTCCTCTCACATGTGTGAGAGATCACATGAGGAAGGGAGATGGAGACATGTGACTTCTCACATGTGTGAGTCATATGGATTAAACAAAGGGCGATGATCTTCTTAATCAAATAGATGATTAAGACTTCCATGTAGCTTTTTAGAATAACTGGGATTAGGAGTGTGATTAGTTAAATAAATTACATTTAGGTATGTGCAAGGGATTAGCTTAGTTAATTAATTCAATTTAACTAACTAATTGGTGGAAAAGGGACATTTATTTAATTCTTATGGGATAAGACTATAGGGTCGAATTTAATTAAATAAATATAAATTTTTATTAAAGGTAAATGATAGGATAATAGATGAATTAATTAAACAAATGATTTATTTAATTAATGCTTGGGATAGTGTGAATTTTGGCACGTGGTTAGGTGTGGACAATTTTAGGTGTCTACGACTAATAAGTAAGGATTATAATGAGTAATACTTATTAATTTTTTTTATTAACATCTAGCATGAGTATTTCTAACTTAATTCACTTTTTTTTCTTTAAACCCTTGTATATTAAATTATAAATTATTATGTTCTAAAAGAATTATGTGATAAGAACAAAAAATCATTTAAAAAAATTGCAACTCATTCAATAATTTCTAGAGCACATTTATGCCATGAAGGTTCCAAGTCAACAATATAGCCAACTACACCAAAAGTTAAAGTTAGTCGTACATTACATATTAGTACAATTTTTTATATATAGTTCATCAAGGTTAGCATAAATTCTTTACTAAGTTGAACCCTCAAAATTAACTTTGTAATATCTTATTTCCTTGTTATTAATCATTATAATTAATTTTTAGAATATGAATTTTATATGGACATGTCTTTACTTTGAAGAGAGAAGACATTTTTTATAATATTGAATAATCTATAAATAAGGCTAGAATAATAAAACAATTATAAAATCAAGCACCATAATCAACTACAGTACTAATTCATTTTAGGGACCATTGAAAAAAAAAATTGAAATCATGATAAGTTCAACTTAGTAACTTCTCGTTAGATTAATTTATGAATGTGTTCAAACCCTTAAAAGTGGCTATGATAATTTCTTTTGATAAATTCAATACCATGGGGAGCTCAAATGTACTATTCCACTAACGTGATCTATAACAAAGGGTCCTAATGTTTAGGTTAAATATTGTCATCAAGGTCCAAATAGTCATAACTTTTGAAATTAGTAACTTACTATTTATAGTAAGTTTTTTCAATACACTTATTTATTGAGAAATAAGTCCAAATTATTTCAAGTATCTAGACTTCTAGTCCAATTTATTTGAAATATTGTAATAATTTGGACTTATTTGTGGGCCATAAATGCATATTATTGTAATTTATCGAGAAATAAGTCCAATTTGTGGGCCATACATCCATATTATTCAAAATAGTTGTTAAAGAACAAATCATTATAAGTTGTACCCAAGGTGTTTGGTACAACCACCTCTAACCCATTGATCTATAATGATAAAAATGAGAGAGCACAAAACTTGACGTAACTCTTATAGTAATTGGGATTCCATTAATCTCACTAATATGTATACATACCCAACAAAAAACAAATTCAAAAAAGTGTAATCAAAATGAACACTCACTATAAATTTGATAATGGATCCATGATATCAAGTATATTTTTTGTAATGATTATATGCACAAAATACCTTTCAAATATTCAAATGATTCATGATTAGAAGAAGATGTATTAAAAAATAAATATATCATTTTATAATAATCTTGTATGTTTTAATTTAATCATTTTTTAAAAAGGGGTAATTATAGAGATAAACACTTTTGACCTGAAGCTATGAACCGATGAGATCACAAACGAGAGACCTCATTCCCAATTTAAACATTCAACAATAATATCCTAATGAAATTTGAATCTTGGTGAGAAGAACAACACAACAACTTAATCATCATACTATACCACTATTGAAAATTTAATCATTTATTTATATAATAATCTCGAAACAAAAATATTATTATATTATATAATAAAAATACAAATACAAACTTACAACCATCAAATTTAAAAACCAATACCACCTGAAATCACCGAACTTAAAATTCCATACTAAACTCAAAATTCCACATCACAATTGAAAATTTCCAAGATGACCAAACTCAAGAAACAATGTTGTGTGCACTTGCTTATCTAATTCATATTTATGATGAAAGTCAAGATAAAGATATAATCAACACCACTTATCCTTTGCCTCTCCCTCTCCTCGTCTATGTCCATGAAAACGTGCAAAACTATAAAATTGTAGACAAAATCTTAGTAAAGACCAATGTATTTTGACTTTATACACATGCAATAAATATAGGCACTTTACAAAATTAGTGACAATGGTCAAAAGATTCGCTCATTAATTTTTAAGGTTTACATATCCTTTTAAAATTTAGGCAACGTTAAAAAAAGTCCAAC
>VDFB02241484.1:0-12482 GCA_007258455.2 Sequoia sempervirens
TTTATATGAAACTTAAAATTAGTTTCTTTTTAATTAATTTTAAATTTACTTTTTTAATTTAAATTTGTAATATTTAAATATAATTTATATATATAGTGTATATTAATTATAATATATATTATATGTGTGTGTTTGATTAAAAGTGTTTTAAATACATATTTTGATTAAAATATCAATGTGGATAAGTGCATTTTAGGCAAATGGGATGTAAGTATATATATATTTACATTTAAATAATTATGTAAATAATGATTTGATTGAGTAAATATATTTAAAATGTATTGAAAATTGTTGTTAAGTATAAGAAGATTAGAAATAGATATTTTCTTTTATGATATGCATTAAGAAAGGAGATTTTTAAAATGCATGAACGAAATTATGTTTTAGTTGATTAATTTCGTGCTTATATTATTGTTTGTCTAGATTTAGTAAATCCGAACAGTAGACATTTACTTTTCTTGATTTGCTTTTATTTGTGTTCTTTTTGGGCAAATTGGGAAAGTTATAGTCGTATAAGTCTTCCAGAATGATTTGTATAGTAAGGGTGTATTATTGTTCAAATGTATTTCTCGAGTTGACTTGGGTTGTGCATGTGTTGAAATATGGTGTTTTGTTACCTGGTTTATGGTAAAAGTTTTAATGACCATTGAGGGTCATTTGTTATTATGTAATAAAATTTGTGCACTTTGTAAACCCTAGTCAGGAAAACTTAGTATATCCTTGTTATGTTTAGGGGAGTGGCTTTTTGTAAGGGTCGATACACAAAGTGGTGTCAGGGTAACTTAAAAAGAGTTAGTAAGTCAGTGATAACTAAATAACACAATAGTTAGATTAAAACTCTTAACAAGATGATTATGCCTTGCTTATGACTCTTGAGCTAGTTCAGTCTTGAGTATAAGATGAGAAGGCCTGGAATGGAAAATCGGTGTCTTGTTTCTTCAAAAGAAATTTGAGTTACAATTATTTGCCTGCATTGGGTTGGGTTTTAGTAGAGGTTACGGGGTAACCCATGTTGGGGAGGCCGGAACCTAGGAAGAAACACAGGGGTAACCTTTGCAATGTTGTGATGACACTCCACCTAAAATAACAGTTAACCTTGTGTTTGTAATACATTCAATTGTCAAAATCTGGAAGCAATGTAACCAATAGTTTGTTATGTACTAGTGTCTAAGGTTAGTAGATTAGGTCTAGGTAACCTTATTACTATCTCCTAGCACGGGGGGTGGACCTACGGGTACCACATGGTTGGGTGGAACGTGCACCTTACTCCGTTGGGTCCCTAGTTTATGATCATGGCATCAAGAGCTTCATGGATGGAGAGCTCACACTTGGAAACTTATGTGTACTTCTTCATTGTAAATTGTAAATCTTGTATTTGAAAACATCCCTCAAATGTTTATGAGGTGAATATTGTAAATGTAACTTGTAACTATTATTTGAACTACCTCATCAGATGGATGAGTATTGTATATTTTATCAAATGCAATGTAAGGAAACATATTTGTATTTTATGTTATCTTGAATGGAGTTTCAAATGAAATCACAGAGTTTTATTTTTTTAATGTTTATGTTAATTAAATATGTGTAATCACGAGAAATGCTAAAGTGATCTCACGGAAACTCAAAGTAGTTAATAGCGTCGTAACTTAATGAATGTATGCAACTAATTAGCAATAATTATACTTTAAAAAAAATTATTACACTTTTATACACAAATGCAACATTCAGCAGAGTTATTATGGTGGGTGACCATAGAATTTATAATATTTAGCAGAGGGTAATGTCTTGAAGGGATCATGATGGGCCAAGAAGTGGCAATATGATGGGTATGTGGTTGACAACTATTTTTTTTACCCAAAATTGATTAAACAAAAAGGGTTTTTAAAGGAGATTCTCGACTTTCCATGAATATAAATTATTCTTTACTTTGAATTTAATAAATAAATATTATTAATTTTCTATTTAAATTCTGACTAAAGTCTGATGCGATAGGGTGATTGAAAATCATCTATAGCTTTCAAACAATATCATATTTTTGAATCACAGTATGTGTCACATTCTATGCTTCATATGCTATGATTTTTTTTAAAAATTGAATTTCATGAAGTTTGACCAGGATTAATTGGTTGAACGCCCTGGAATTTTTATGTTGTTAAAATTTGTAATAAAAATTCATAATTAATTATTTATTTGGAAAAATTACAAAAAATATGTATCACCTTAGGGACATAGGTCCTCTACTTATATCCTAAAATATTATTAAAAAATATTATCATTTATTGTGGTTAGGGTGAATTGGAATGGACACCTACTTCTTATTTTTTCCCTAAAATTTAAATATAGCATTGAAATTTCAAATTTTCACCTAATATATTTTTTAGAGATTTTTAAAATAGGCCTAGTAGTTTAGAAACTATATATTCAATTTTCTATAAATTATATTCTTACATATTTTTGAAATAATATAGATAACTTATTGAAATTTTTACATCAACAACGCTCTAATTTTTCTAGTTTTTTTGCCACTTAAGGGCTTGTTTTTCCATGATGATCCACGCACATACCCAAGATCATCTCATCAAAATATCATTGTCATCACTTATCTCTTTATTATTCTTGTTAATTAATTTTAGGATCCTAAATCAAGGTAAGAAGTATTGGAAAAAAACTTGTCACTATGTTTTTATATAGAAACCAACATGG
Organism: Sequoia sempervirens; assembly: GCA_007258455.2. Lineage (NCBI taxonomy): Eukaryota > Viridiplantae > Streptophyta > Pinopsida > Cupressales > Cupressaceae > Sequoia > Sequoia sempervirens. Next base: position 2,704 of record VDFB02241484.1, read on the forward strand.
CTCTCCCAATGGGAAAAGCCAAGTATTTACAATAATTAAAAATAATCAATGAATGCATTATTTTTCTCTATATTTTAGTGGGGTAGCTCCCTCATATGATAGAGGTAATTTACTCATTTTCATGTAATTTTAACTAAAAAGTATAATGCAACACAAAAATGGGAAAAGGTTCTAAAGAATTGAGTCTTCTTTGTAGAAATAATAATTTTCATTAGAATAAGTTATTTCATCCCTCCTCCAATAGTCTCAATACTTAGGGTCAAGGACCTTGAATCCTTGAATTACATTTGATCCTAAAATATAAATAAAGTATTGCATTATCTACTACAATATCATTTATGATATCAATAATTGCACTCTCCATTCCTATTTCTTCTATTAATTGTTGTATATAAAATAATTAATGAATCCTTGTCCTTCTCAAGTGTCCCATAGTTACCTAAATGTTTGAATTCAATCTCTTGAGATAATTATTTGAGTTTAAATATTCTAAGATACTTTATGTAAAATATTTTCTAACGCTAAGTTGGCCTTTTTGATAGTGTCATGTTTAGATGATTATAGAATTTTTTCTTCAAATATTCCCCTCCTTTCCTTTGTTGTTACCCCACAATAATATACTAGCATTCCTCTCACGGATAAAGATAACTATCATTGTCACTAGATCCATAATCATATGTAGGGTCTAATTTTATTTTCTCGGCCTTTGAAATTCTCTCCCAAAGATGATTCAAGAAAAAATTAATCAATTCATCTTGAAATGCAAGGATTCCAAAAAAAAATAAAAAAATAACTTCATGGGGCTTCCAACTCTTTTTAGGATTTTCATATTCTATTCAAGTAGCATAAAGTGTTTCACATAACCCATTATTTTAGATAGGTTCCAATTTCAATAGAGCCACCAACCTCAATCTTAGGGTAGGTTCCATGATATGTATGGAATATGAAACTCACAAACACTTTATTCTCTATTAGAATTGGAAAATATATATTTTGTTGTAGTTTTTCATAGATATCAACACTCAAAGGTTAAGTCCAATGAAATATAATATAAAGGTTGTAAAGATCTATACATCAAAAAAGTAAATTATTTGGTTGCATTTTTGGTAAATTAGCCTTAGAACACATCCAAAATCATAAGATTCAAAAGCTACTGGACAAAGCACTTGGATCATATCCTAACAAATAGAACTCAATAATTTAGAGCTTGCACAATGATTAAACAAAGGCCAATCCAAATTTCGCAAAACAAAAAATCAAGTTGAAACCATGTAACAAATTATCCGTACCCACTCATGAAAACAACCATTATAAAGCCCTGATTATTCAACCTACCATTCCCAACTACCTTATTGAACCAAAAATCATTAAATTAACTCAATTTTTTATAGATTAAAAGTGAGCAAGAATATTAAATTTTCCCAACTCGAAGCCCTAATTAGCTTCAAGGATTTCTATATTACTATATCCAAAAATGAGACCAAAAATGTTAGTTTTTAATTAGAGAGATCATTAAAGAAATCATATTCAAACCATAATGTAAAATGCATATAATGTGAAACTATAATGTAAAATGTATATACTATAAAACATAATAAGATGAACCATAATGTGAAACCATAATGTAAAAATTTATATAATTTAAAACATAATAAGATGAACCATAATGTGAAACCATAATGTAAAATGTATATAATGTGAAGATCATGATCTAAGAACCATAATGTGACAAATCACAATATATAATGTATAACAAATCATGTGTCTGCATGTAAAACAAGTCAAGGAGGAGGATTCCTAATATGGTTGTGGATCGATCTCTCTCTTGGTCCCTTTCTGGATCCATGTCTTGATCTCTCTTTCGATCCATGGCCTAATGCCTCTCTTGATCCTTCTCTCGATCCATGTCCTAATCCACTTCCCTACACAAGAAAGTACATTAATTAATTTAATGTACATGTGTAAATGTAAAGTCATCTTAAATTTTTGTACTTTCAATGTCTGAATGTATCAAGTACTTTAAATATTATAAATGTACCCCAAATGTACCATGCACAGGATTGTCTACATGCTCCAAATCTCCAAAGCGTGACAAATCCTCGTATTGCTAGAAATTTTCATATACAAGATTTCAATGAAGAGTGAGAACTACTTTAAAGTCAATTTTATTTAATATACATGTGAATTTTTAGAACACAAAATATATAAATTCTTCAAATACTTGTGTTTCACCATGGAGCACTCTACCAATCCCACTGATGTCACAAGAATGTATGGTCACATCAGGGACACTTGTATTAGGTTAAGGACTAGTGTTAGAGACAAGTAGTTGTATGTGCCATGTACATTAGGTCATTAACCTCAACCCAATGTTGTGCAAGGACTTAGGTTGTTCTGAGAGATATATTTGACCATCTTACAAGTTCTCACTAACCAGAGCTATCTACCAAAATGTCATCTAATATGGTGGTACAACATCTAAGGAATCCCATACTCCTCATTGATAGTGGTATGATGATAGTAAATCAACAATGGAAATTGAACACACATTAACAAAGTGGGCACCACTCATCTAGGCCACATTTTCTGATTGATGGTAGTTGTAACACTCACGTGCAAACCCTAGAGAACAAACATTGCAAACATTTTTTTTTTAAATAACATAAAGTAACCATGCACCCGAACATTAATTACATTTACATTGCACATTAACAACTAAGTGTTACATTCTCTAGGGCACGCGAGGTTACATCGCAACACAACTAAAACAAAAGTAAAAGATAATTATTAAACAACTTGACTAATTTATATTACAATAATCATTAATAAAATTACATCCATAAACCAAGAGTGAAAGTATCACTACATCCCATATTACAATCATATAGAATCTCATCCAATAATGTTACAAAGGATCCTAACTATTACATCAGCGTATAAACATAAGATTACATGCTCTCAATAATGAGTTACAATACATTTCCCATACATGTGGGATGATACAAAGTACAATAATATTTGAATTACAAATGATCCATTGGAACAAACTCCAACTGAAGGAATGCTACAAACAAAGAATGCTGATGGGGAACCCAACGGGTGCGAAATGTAATGCCCTAAATTTAACACTCAAAATAAAGTTAAGGACAAAACACAACTATCAAATTTCACTCAAGAATGCTTGCAAAACTCACAAAAGGCTGCTACCCAATAAGGCACTACAAGGAAGCATGCAACATTTGACCAGTCAAAGATTAATATATTTCATTAGAGAACTAAATTTCTTACACAATCCTAGGAGGGTTTTCAAATGGGGACATGGAAATTAAATCTTCAAGACAGACTTTAATAATTCAACCACCACATTCATAAACTGAAGGCACAATCAAGTTATAAGCTAAGCAAATACATTATATCAATAACAACTCAAAGTAATGAAAATAGCACAAAACCTAGGGGCTAGACCTAATTCCTTGGGGGCTCGTCTCTGACGGCCTTGCCTACGTATGTAATTCGCAGAGAAACCGTAGTTCGACAACTAGGCTTCAACCATCTCCCACATGGTTGGATAACAAAGAAATATAATCACTAGGTTAAAAATATGGCTTAACATCAATACTGGCATGGGCTAATCTCGATACTCTTCTTAAATTCATCTTCACCTCTATACCATTAATTATAAACTATAAGAGAGGGTACGCAACCCTTTCTAGGGCCCAATACCCCAGACAGTTCCACAATCGACTGCCACCCACTTAGGTGAAGCTAGGTATCTAAGACCTAGGTAAGGATATACAAGACAACACACTCCAAGGATATTTTATTTGAGTTTGCAAAGAAATGAGAGTTCGAGTGTAGTACCCCTCCATTCTCACCTAGGATGTGTAGGTGGCCTGGCAAAGGAATCAGAGGAGGAAGATGGGACAAGAGCGTCTAATGGTATTTTATATGTTGTGATTGAATTAATTAAATAAGGGTAATATTGTTTATTAAAATGTTAGATTAAATTATATTTAAATATTTAAATGTTTTATTTATTTTTAAAAAGTTATGTATTTTATTAAATGTTAATTAAATAATAAACATGATGTAGTACCCCTCCATTCTCACCTAGGATGTGCAGGTAGTCTGACTAAGGAATCAGAAGAGGAAGATGAGACAAGAGCTTCTAATGGTATTTTATATGTTGTGATTGGATTAATTAAATAAGGGTAATATTGTTTATTAAAATGTTAGATTAAATTGTACTTAAATATTTAAATGTTTTATTTATTTTTAAAAAGTCATGTATTTTATTAAATGTTAATTAAATATTAAATAGTGTTTATTATTTTAATCAATTATTTTATTGAGGATAATTGTTTAGAATAAATTATTTAAATTAATTAGATAATGTGTTTTGCAAGTAAAGTTGTAAAAACAGAAATAAAAATAAAAAGTATTGAAAATAGAAAAATAAATAAATAAAAGAATGAAAAAGTTGTGTGAACGAATAAGAATTGAGATTTAACTAAAAAACTTGCTTTTAAAGATATAATTTCATTTATTGATGATTTTTGGAGCTTTTACAATGGAATGGTATTATCTTTTATTTTAATTAAAATTTTTGGGGGTTTTTAGACACACAAAGGATTATTGAAACAAAAAGCTGAACAAGTAAATTTTTGCTCTGCAAACTACTCTTTGGTAAAATAAAAATAAAATAAAATAAAGGAAATAGAAAAAAAAGACTCGCAGGAAAAAGTTCTTGGCGGATGATGGTTTTGCACATCTTCTAGAAGATGAAATCTTTGGAAAAAGCTTGGGAATCGAAATACGAAGGCTCAACTTCAATCTTCATCAATTCGAGCTTGAGGATCCAGGTTCTTTATTTTAAATGTTTATTTAAATTGTGTTGTTAAAAGATTGTCTGTACAAAATTGTAGATGTTTATTTTGATTTTGTAAAATAAAAAAATAAAAAAAAAGGAATTATATAATTTGTTTACAAATGTTGAAATATTGTCTGTTAATTTGTTGTGAAATTTAAAAAATCTTTGTAGAAGAATTGTGAAAATCTTAGATCCTCTCTAAAGAAATAAATTTAAAATGGTAGAAAATTCGAAAAGAAAACAATAGATAATTTAGAAAATATCACATATACTTTAGAAAACCTCTGTAGGATTGAAAAAAAAGAAAATCCACTGATAAATTAGGAAAAATGAAATCCTATGATAAAATAATAAATATTTTCCTGTAGAAAACAGCAGAGACATAGGGTCACTAAATTCATCATAACTCACAATTTACGAACTGGGTATGGCTGAATTTTTTCTGTGTTAAAATACTTAATGGCGCACTTTCAGTAAAAATTGTAGAAAGACCTAGATCCGAAAACAAAAGTTATACAAGTCCCAATACACTAGTTTTATTATTAACATTGTTTGAATATAGTAAATTATTTTAATGTATTAATTAATAAGTATTTATATATATGTTTAATTATATGTATTATATATATATATATATATTTAAATATATTTGTTTAATTGGTTATTTTGATAGAATAGATATTTTTAAAAGAAAATAAGGCTTAATTTATTGTATGGTTTATATAGAGACAATTGTAATTGGTTATATTGGAGGTTGGAATCTTTTAATAATCATATTAATTTAATTCTTGGATCTTTGGTTTTAGTGAGAACTCTTAAATGATTTCACTTGTGAATTTTAGAATTGCCCAACTAAGAAATATCTTGATAAAATAGAGATCATTTTAGATTCTTCCTTATGTGGACTTAGCAGGTATGGTTTATTAAATTAAAATCAATATATTATTGGTTACTTGGTTTTTATAATAGACCTGTGGGATATTCAATTATTGTTGGTTTAAAAAATTCATCATTTAGGTTATGATGTGATAAACCTAGCTTATTATCCATTACCATTACTTGATATACTTATACCAATTAGAATATCTACAAACTCATATTTATTCATTGCAATTATTAATATTGGAACAATAACTGATGGACTATAGTTTTAGATAGCTTTAAGATTCAACTTTATTAATTACATATATTATGTTAGTTCAATTTATTAGCTATACATGGGTTCTAAAGATGATTGATTGATATGTTTAAGGGAATGTTAGTTAATAGGAGCTAAAAAAAGTAAATGATAACATAGTTCAAGTGTAGATTACTGTCTTGATTATAATTGTAAATGGTACTATCATATAATTCAAATGTTGATATGATATTGTTGAATTCTCATTTTGAATGACCCTTGAAATGTTTTCATACATTAATAATCAATTTGTATATTATAAATTGATATCGTTGAATGTTTAAGTTTTAAGTATTGGTTTATTGAGTAGTGTTTGACTAGTGATAAGGAGTTGATATCTATTGTAAGTTTACCTATACTAACTATTTGTTTGTTAACCAAGAATGATGTGAAATCACTATTTTCTTTCACGGTGGATAGCTATAATATATATAAGTATTTGTTTTATCGTGAGCTATCTAGCTAAATGGAAATGTTGTTATGCCTTGTGACCTTCCTTGTGCAAATATGAATAAATATTTGAGTAGGCTATTTTTATTTTATTTTTTTGCGAGAGCCATTGTCTAGTTCAAGGTCTCAGGCTTACCCTAAGTGGAGTGGCAGCCACACCTGAGGCGTGGGGTGGTGGACTGAAGGTTGCATACCCACTCTTCTAGTATGTAGTTTTGTATGGGTCGCATAATGCTTATGAATAGAGGTTTGAGTTTAGCATGTATTTGTGGTGTTGTGTTACTTTGTGTTGGAGTAGATTCCTCCTTGAATGTCTTATGAGTGAACCCTTGGTTGGTCAGTCAATGAGTTGGAGCAGCTCAAGTTGTCAAACTATGGTGCCTCTGCGAATTATATACGTAGGCAAGGCCATGGTGATATGAGCCCAGAAGCATTGGTGGGCTAAGAAGCTACATTCTTTTGAGTCTTTTGGGGTTGTCATTTTATTTTTGATAAAAGTGAAACACACATTGATTTATATGGCTTCTCTTAGTGATCATGTGCTAACTATCTTTGATCTGATGTGTGTGCCAAGTCATGTAGACCTTGCAGGTATAGGCATTGGGAGCAAGGACTTGTCGATAAAATAGAATGTAAGAGGTATGTTAAGCTGACCTAAGTAAGTAGACTCTATTGCCAAAGTTAGTAATTCACTTCTATCTTTTCTTGTAGCTTGTGTGATCATTGAATATAGCTATAGGTAGTGAATTGTATTGTTTTAAAAAAAATAAAAATTATTTGCTATGTGTGTGTTCTCTGGGGTTTGCACGTCGGGCGTTACAGCGGTATGAGAGCCAAGGTTGCAACAAGGATCTTTTGGTGTGTGCTACCATATGTTTAGTTATTAATGAGTGAGTGGTATTATGTCAATAGGATATAGTTCTACCCCCTTGTGTCATTTAGGTGTAGATGAGCATGTTGAGTCTTAGCTTGTTGAGGGTGAGAGTGATGTTCAGCATTCTCTTGTGTGTCTCTTAACTTCGAGTTTGAGTGAGGTCAAGGTGACTTTGAAGTTAGTTATATTGTCTTATCTTCGTGCATCTTCTCTTTGGGTGTATGTTTGTTGACTTTATATTATGTGAATTTTTATTTATTTATTTATTTTTCCTCATTCTACCTCTTTTGACGTATGTGGGCGTTGATTGTATTCTATGTGATTTTAAGGCTATGTGCTGAAAATTCATTATGAGTAATGAAGGGTAGAAGTAGAAATAGATAAAAGAATGACTCTAGTGTTATCCTAGATTGAGATTGCGTGTATTTTTATTGAATTATACTATATAAGTATAAAATTAATGTAGTATAGTATAATCATACTGTCAAGTAGTGATCCGTTAAAATAATTATGATGGTTCCTTTACGATTGGTGCAAGTGAGTGACTTGATCATGTAACATGTATGAAATATGGTTTAGGGTGAATCTTCAAAATTAATTTAACAAACTTATTTTTAGTGTGTGCCTTGCAAAGAACACTTCTTCTTCTCCTTGTGTTCTGGATGCATAAGTTTTAAGGGAATGCTCTAGGAGTACATTGGTTATTAAATGCTTATTTATGCTAGTTAATTTTAAGTTTTATGAAAGGAAGTTGTGCATAACAAGTTTAATTTCGTAGAGTGCTAGAAGTGTGGTAGGAATGTTGCATTGTATGAGTGTAATTAGGTGTATGGGTAAAACAATCTCCTATGTATTTTCATGAAGTAAAAATTTAAATATTTTGATTTTTTAAAAGTGTTGTACTTGGATGGTGTTTAAAGGCCTTGTGTTGATCAAATAAATGTTTTACCTTAGGAGAAAATATGATGATGTATGTTCATTTAATGAAATCTTGAATTAATACAAAATTGATGTGTGGTGGTGTGTAATTGATTGACGATTCTTCTTAATTGTTATTAAATCTAGTATGTAAATAAATGGTAACGTTTTGTGTTGAAAGACAATGCATTTTGACATGTATATGATGTGTTTCTATGTTAAGTGCACTCTCCCCTACAAATGTAAATGATATAACTTGGGTGAAATGTTGTTTCATGACATGAAAATAAAAGTTTCTTTATGCGTGTATTATTATGAATGATGGAAGCAAATAGGAATTCTATAATTGAAAGACATTGATGTTTATCTCTCGTAAAGTGTATGATGTAGTAAATGGTGATAAAAATATTTTTTTTATGTGAATCGAGAGGATTATTTGTCTAGGAGAAAGCGGGTGAGAATTGTTTAGGCTTATGGTATTAATTCTAGCTTTAAGGGAGTTGATAAAATTGATCTTTGAACTTGAGGAAGAGAATAATGTTGATATTTAAGGAATTGTAAAAGTGATTAAAGAGTTTATAATTTCAGAAGAAAAGTATGGAGGATGTTGGGAGTACTTGTTTTTGATATGTGGCATCAATCATGTATGTGCATATGAGAATAAGGAAAATTTGTTTTCTATAATAGTAGGTATGAATGTATTCCTTGTTTTGTGGAAACTAGTATCTGTGCAATGTTTGTGTGTTGTGTTAAACTCGTGCTTGCTTTGTGTGCCCATGGGATGGTGATACTGTGTACCCATTCATGGTGTAGTGCCCTCCGTTTCGGTCATCGTTGATGTCAAGTAAGTAGTTGTTAGTAATGTCGTGATGATGTGGTGATTTTATTATTTAATTTAATTTTAAGGTTATGAGGTAATACTAATAATATGTTTGGATTTGATTAATAAAATTAATTTAATTATAAGGTTACCTATTTCATTTGGAATTAAATAAAGAATTAGATTCAATGATAAACGTCAATTTAATTATCGTTGGGAGTTAGTTATTTAAAATAATCAGATTAAATGAGGAAAGATAGTTATCATTTAATGATTAAATTCAATTAATAAATTTAAAAGTGATAAAATATTAAAAAGGATTAAAAGGGAACTTAATTTAATTGGGAAGTGAAATTATAACTACATTAGTAAATGATACGATAACTATTTTGGATGGTTAATAATTAAATTAAAATAATAACTAAAAGAAGTATGAGTAATTAAACAACGTGATAAATTTCTTTGTGAAATAAATAATTAATTAAATGTTTTGATATAATTAGAGGTTATGAAAGAATAAAATTACATTGTTAATAGAAATAAATAAAAATAGAATATTGCAAGGTAATTATCATTTATGTTTAAATTCGATAAATAAATTAAGGAGAAAATATTTATCTGTAACTAAAAGAAAGATTAAATTATTAAATATTTATTGAATATTTAATAG
>VDFB02241485.1:3523-21412 GCA_007258455.2 Sequoia sempervirens
CCCTACCTACATAACACTCTCTTTCCCACCATCTCTCTCCCTCTCCCTCTCTATCAATTCTATCTCTCCCACCCTCTCTCTCTCTCTCCCTCTCACTCCCTCTATCCCTCCCACCCTACCTATCTAAGTCCCTCTCACTCCAACCTCTCTCTCCCACTCCCACCCCTCTCTCTCTTAAACTCCTTCACTTCCACTCTCTCCTCTCTCCGCACTCTCTCTCTCTCTCTCCTCGTGTCTCTTCCTCCCACCCCTCTCTCTCTCTCAAGCCTCTCCCTCTGGAAACCTACCTAGATAACTCCCTCTCTCTCTCTCTCTCTCTCTCTCTCTCTCTCTCCCCTCTATCTATTGTTGGTATAATTAATTATTTAATTACACTTTATTAAGTTTACTTAGGTAATAATTAGTTTGCTTAATTATTAAGTAAGCTATATTTAGTTGAGCTATTTTTAGTTCAAAATTAGGTTTAGGGTTATGCATACATTGCTTTTATAAAAAAATTCATCGCTTGTATTTTCTTAATTCCTGAATATTATTCATTTGCACATCTTCATGCAAATTCCTCTTGCTTTTTCTATTTTTCTCTTGTGGAAGGCATTTTCTGGTTTGCATTTCAGATCTTGGTTTCTAACATGGTATCAAAGCCTTGATTTTTAGCCCCTTCTCAGTTTTTTGGAGAAATTTATTGGAGAGCATGTTCGGGCTTCCTCGAGGGTTTCATGCCTTAAGCTTATTTCTAGAGAATTTTCATCTCAAATCAACCTCACCATTAGTTCAAGAGAGTTCGAAAGACGAAAAATTGACATATAACACGCCTATAACATAAAAATCCAATGAAATAACGAAGTACAATGGAAATCAAATGAAAACGAAAGGAAATATATCACCGAGTGTCTCCATCTTCCATGCTTGATCTTCGTTACACCTTCTTGCTTGCTGGATAATGTTGCCCTCAGATTTGTACTTCGAGCAATCTAAAATGCCTAAGCCCTACAACAAGATTCGAAGGATTTGATATTGCCTAAATGTCTATGCCTATGAATCAATGCCTATGCCTAGAATAAATGCCAATATTAATCAAATGCCTATGACAATGAATAAGTGAGAGTAAATAAATGCCTATAGTAATTACGTAAAATGTCAAGATATGAAAAATGAGAAGGAAATGGCATTTTATAGAAAAGGCCATTTCGAACGGACGGACGAGATAAATTAGTGATGAGACCCTAAAACGAACGATCCAGATTACACCCAAGAATCCCTAATTAGGGTTAAGGCAAAATCCTTAATCGAACGGTTGGAATAAAAATAGATCGACGGTGGAGAATAAATGAGACAAATTAATTAGAAAATAAAGATTTTCGAAAAATCAAGAAGATAAGATTGCCTGATTTGCAAGATTCAAAAAATCAAAGAGATAAGATCGCTTGATTTGCAAGATTCAAAAAATCAAAGAGATAAGATTCAGACTGAAGATAAGATTTGGAAAATCAAGAATCTGCCTGATTACTTGATTTTTGGAAGATTAATTACTAATTTGAATTAAAATAATTCAAATTATGGATTTTGAGAGATAATAAATAATCTTTTTCAGATTATTTAATATCAAAAGGACCCAAGTTAGATTAAGACATTTAAATAATTTAATTTATTTAAAAATGAGAAGAATAAGAAATTATAATTAAATAATTAAATTAAGCTATTTAATCTCAAAGCAGAGCAGAAGATTAATTAATTAAAATAAATTCCTTAACAATTTATTTAATTAAGACAATAGTGATTTGTAGACAAATAAATAAATAAAATTTATTTATTTAATAGTGAAGGACAATTAAATAGTAAAGGAAATTTAAATAAATTAAGAAATCTATTTAATTAAAGAAAGACTAGACAATTAGTGATTTATTTTAATAAATAAATTAAAATTCTGGTCATTTAATAAATCATAAAGAGTCAGTTGACATGAACCCATCTTAAATAATTAGCAAATTATTTAATCAATAGCCTAATGTGGACCAAGGACATAAATTAAATGTCTTACTATGCTAGTATTCAAAGTGGTAAAAATGAAGCTTGCAGGCCTAGGTCATTTTTAGGTGTCTACATTTTGCCCCTCTTTGTCATAATGTCGCTTGTCGCGTTGTGACAAAGAAAAAGAAGTCAAAAATGCCCCAGTGAAAAATAAGATGAGGAAGAATGACAAGGAGGGTTATGGTATGCCCCCTCGAGAGGACAGACAGGTTCCAAGAACATGGGTGTGCTCTCGAAATTGACGAGAAGACTAGAATATGAAGAGACAAAGAAATGTTAGTGTAAAAGATATGGATGATGATATGGATGCAATGCCTATATGAGATGAGACAGAGAAGATGGCAAGACTAAAGAAGATGCATGTTAGTTCCTAGACCAAATCCTTCAAAACATTGCCATAGGACTTTAATATTTATTGCTCTTAATCGTCATTGGGCAGATTGTTGTGATGGCCAAGAAACACCATGATATGACATAGATCAAGGTGTGCAAGGTTGTACCATCACGTAAGACAAACAGTCATAGAAAAGGATGATCATGACTCCTACTATGAGCGTGATTGCCCCAGTCTTGTTGTCATAATCAACCACAAGCAGAAAAAGACAAGGACAGATCATGAAACGTCGCTGCTTCTCTAAATCCTGTTTCTAGGACATCCTTGAGAAACTAGTGACATGATTGCCAAAATACAAAAATAAAGTCCCTATCATGATATGTCATTGCTTTTCTAAATCCCATAATCAGGACCTCGCTGAGAAGCTAGTAGTCATGCGTGTCAATTGTCATGCTGCGTCGCTGCTTCTCTAAATCCTGCTTAGTGGGATCTCGCTGAAAAACTAATAACATGATAAAAGATCAAAAGACAATTGCCAAGTGTTTTCCAAGTGCATTTGGATATCCATTGTTCTGATGTCAAGATGCCATGTTCGATGATGTGAAGATGTCAAAAATGTTTAAAGTTTTGATTGATCTTGGAAAATGCCGAGACTTGGTGAATTCAGGAAGGACACATCCTGAATAATGCCGATGTCGAGAGGATTCGATCCCTAATGGTCATTAGGGGTCCCTCAGAATAATGATGATGCCTAGGAAGGACACATCCTAAGGCATAAATGACAGAGTTGGTTCTTCAGAAGGACACATCTAAAGAATACTGATGTCACGAAGAGTGATCTTTAGGTGTCAAGAGGATCACTCAAAATGTCGAATGATGATGACGACGCCTAGGAAGGACACATCCTAAGGCGTAAATGACAGAGGTTATCGTTCAGAAGGACTCATCTGAAGACTAACTAAATTTTGACAGTTTGACCTGCTTATGATGATTTGACTTGTTTTTTACTAAGTTTGACTTGTGTTTGACAATATGCCGATGAGATTGCCATGCTGAATAAATGATTGTTTTCCTTTGTTTCAGGAGATTTCCCTATGTGGAAATTGATTGAAAACTTTTGACGTGTGTGCTAGTGTAGTGCCATGAACCCTAATGGACTGACCTAGTGCGGCCTCGGGGGCTCATCTATAGATGGCCTTGCCTACGTCATACACTCAGAGACCTCGTAGTTCGACACGACCAATGACTTTGTCTTGATGACCAAAGATTGCGTCATGATTTTATTTTGACAAACCTAAAGGACTGACCTAATGTCTTGGGGACTCAAGTATGAGTCTTGCCTACGTAGCAAATGCGCAGAGACAACGTAGTTCGGACAGATGATGAAGACTGTTTTGACATGATTGACTTTGACTAGAAATGACCAGATGTTTATGTTCTTCGAGTGGTCTACTGATTTTTGTTTAATGTTTTCTTCAGGACATTTTACAATTTTTAGGTCTTTCCTCAGGACTTTTTATGATGTTTTTGTATCTTTTTTCAGGACATTTTGTGATGTTTTTGTCTCTTTTCGTGACATTTTATATGTTTTGTCTCTTTTTTTTTTTTAGGACTTTTGCCAATGTTTTTGTCTTCACGATCTCTTTTGCCACTGCTTTTGTCCTTTTCGTGACTTTTTTGCCAATGTTTTTGTCTTTTCAGGACTTTTTGCCAATGTTTTTGTCTTTTTTCAGGACTTTTTGCCAATGTTTTTGTCTTTTTTCAGGACTTTTTGCCAATGTTTTTGTCTTTTTTCAGGACTTTTTTCCAATTGTCAAGATCATTTGTGACATCCACTGCAGTTGCATGATAAACATTTTGCCCCCAGTCAGGTCTAAGACTTAGCCATTTGCAAGGGACATAGACGGGATGCTGCTGACTTGGTAGACAGACAGTCGTCAGGACCTGATGTCAATCATTTATCTACTATGACAGGTAGGGTAGGATGTGATGGCGATTTGCAGAATAATGGCAGAAATACCTTTCATCCTAGGCCAAGTTAGACCAAGTGATAGTAGATGGCAGAGCAATGATTGATTACGCATGGCGCCTGTTTGCCAGGTTTTCACCATGGTACTTGTCCAAAGTGCCTGTTTGCCAGGTTTTCGCTATTGAACGAATCATTTTTTCTCTTTACTATTTTCTTGACTTTTTGATTTTTTTGGTGTCACCAAAATGCCTGTTTGCCAGGTTTTCATCAAGGTGACGATTTTTATCTTTTTGCAATTTTTTTGTATATTATGATTCTCACCTCCATCCTCTGATGCTATGCGTAGAACTTTCGGAGATGTAAACTGTTGATGGGTTCTGTCAACTGTTCCCCATCTGGAGTTGCCAATTGATAAGCTCCAGAACCAAAAGAAGATATGATAATATAGGGACCTAGCCAGTTTGGTTCAAATTTTCCTGGCTTTTCTCTGTCTGCTTGGTTCTTGGGGTTCTGCATTAGAACTAGGTCACCGATGTCAAACTTTCTGACCATAACCTTTTTATTGTAGCTGCGACAAAGGCGGTTCTGATATGCTTGGAGATGATTCAGTGAGTTTTGCCGTCTTTCTTCTAGCATTTCTAGCTCATGCAGGCGTGATTGTCGGTAGTCTTCTTCATTAGTAAGACCCTTCAAGGAAACTCGTAGCGAAGGAATTTCGACCTCAATGGGTAAGATGGCTTCAGCGCCAAAGACCAGGGCGAATGGGGTGGCCCCTGTAGGTGTACGAATGCTAGTTTGATAAGCCCATAGAGTAGGGTTAAGTTGTATGTGCCAGTCACGGCCAGCGTCATTGACAGTCTTTTTTAAGATCTTCACAATGATTTTATTGACCACCACGCTTCCTCAGGTATGAGATGAAAAGTGGTGCTGGATATGGAATCGCTACATAACCAGTAATGCCTTGGTTTTTGAATGGACGTCTGTTGTCAGTGATGATGGACTGTGGGAGGCCATACCGGCAAATAATGTAGTTGAGGATGAATTTTGATATTTGTTTGCCAGTAATATATGTCAATGGAATGGCTTCAATCCACTTTGTGAAATACTCAGTGGCGGTAATAATGAATTTATGGCTGTTCGATGAGGTTGGATGAATCTTACCCACGAGGTCGAGTCCCCATTGAGCGAAGGGCCAAGGAGAGATAAGTTCTTGTGCTAGAGTACGGACCAAGTCATCAGATTTGACATTTGTGATGTCCTCGACATATTTAATTGCATCTTTTTCATCAGTTTACTAATAATACCTAAGTCTCACAAGCTTTATTTAGCGAGGGACCACTGAATGAGATTCAGATATACTGGCCGCACTTCGTAAGGTCGTATATGCTTCAGCTTGTCAAGACATCTAAGGAGGGTATCGTCAAAACTACGGCGGTAGAGGGTGTCACTGACAATGGCATACCTTGCGGATTTTCTAATGAAGGACTTCCTTTGGTTATTTGGCAGGTTCGGTGGAAGGGTATGAGACTTTAGGTAATCGTAAATGTCTTGATACCAAGGAGAGTTGGGACCAATAAGTTCACAAACCATTTCTGATTCTGGGATATCATATGCCGGTATCAAAAGCTGCTCTACTAAGAACTCAAATTGTGACACATTTTTAGGGATGTCCAAGAGAGAACTAATAGTAGCCATTGCGTCAGCTGCTTTATTCTGTACCCTAGGGATTTGTTCAAAAGAAATCGATTGAAAGTATGTCAAGAAACTGTCTACCATCCTCTTGTAGGGAAGCAACTTCTCATCCTTTGTTTCATAGTCATCATTCACTTGGTTGATTACTAACTGGGAATCCCCGAATACTAGCAATGTCTGAATTTTCCACTTTATTGCTAACTTGAGACCTGTGACGAGTGCTTCATATTCAGCAATGTTATTTGTACAAGGGAAAGCGATCCTGAATGACTTTGGAATTGAATCCCCCTGTGGTGTGATAAACAATATTCCAGCGCCTGAGCCATGACCAGTATGAGACCCATCAAAATACAGTTTCCATGGTGATGCCGGTTCTGCATGAAAAATAGACTCATCGGGAAAATCAGTTACTAATGGATGAGTGGCTTGAATTGGTGCATCCGCCAATTGATCTGCTATTACTTGCCCTTTGATTGCCTTGCGCTCAACATACTGTATGTCATACTCGCTTAGGATCATGACCCATTTTTCCAACCGGCCTGTTAATGCTGCTCGACTGAGTAGATATTTCAATGGATCAATCTTGGCAACCAGTTGTGTCTGATGACTGAGCATATAGTGTCTTAGCTTTTGGGATGCGAAAACAACAACGAGGCATGCCCGTTCAATGTATGTGTAGTTCAACTCATAGCCTATCAGTGTGCGGCTGATGTAATAGATTGCTCTTTCTTTTCCTTCATGATCATCTTGGGCCAGCAATGCCCCCAGTGCTGAACTAGTAGTTGAGATGTATAGAATCAACGGCTTTCCATGAATGGGTGGCATGAGTACTGGTGTTGAAAGCAGGTAATTTTTTATTTGTTGGAAGGCCTCTTGAAATTTATCCGTCCATACAAAGGGGACACTTTTGCGCAACAGGTACTGGAACGGGTGACACTTATCTGCCAATTGGGCTATGAAACGGCGAATAGATTGTACCCTGCCCTGCAGAGTTCTGAGTTCACTGATCCCTCTGGGCGGAGGCATGTCTATGATTGCTTTGACCTTTGCCGGATCAACCTCTATGCCTCTTCGGGAAACTATGTACCCTAATAGTTTACCTGACGTGACCCCAAAGACACACTTCTTAGGGTTTAGCCGAACTTTGTACTCTTCAAGTCTCTTGAAAATTATGTCGAGTACCCTCAAATGATCTTTCCTAGTTGCTGATTTGGCCAACAGGTCGTCTACATAATCCTCCATTATATTGTGCATCAGGTCATGGAAGATCGTGGTCATAGCCCTTTGATATGTGGCACCTGCGTTTTTGAGACCGAAGGGCATGACGTTCCAACAGTATGTACCCCATGGGCAAGTAAATGCTGTTTTGTGTTGATCCTCAGGAGCAATGTGGATTTGATTATAACCAGAGAAACCATCCATGAGGGATAGCATCTCATGTCTTGCAGTTAGGTCGACTATGATGTCAATGTTGGGCAAAGGAAAGTCATCCTTTGGACATGCTTTATTTAGGTCTCGAAAATCTGTACATACCCGAATCAGCCCATTTGGCTTTGTCACCGGCACTAGACGTTGGAAATCCATTCATGATAACTATAGACCCGCGAACTGCATCCAATAATTTCTTTAACTCGCCTCTGACCAATAGGGCTACCGAGGGTGTACTATGCAACTTCCTATTTGACCGGGTTTAGCATTAACCAATAGTATGTGATGATGCATAACCATTTGGGATCCAACTCGCATGTCGCAAGATAAGACCATGCAAAGTTGGATTTTCATACCAAAGAATTTATGAAATTATGGTTTCTTCATCGTACCAATGATGCAAAGAAATAGACCATCTTGGGGTTCTAGGTTGAAATATTATCCTCTCATTGTCCTCATTAAGCATGGCTGACTTCCTCCTGCACCTGGGAGAAAGCCCTTGGGCCTCCATCTTTGGGCCAGAGGTTTTCACTCAGATACGCTCCTTATTTTTACTATTTTATCATTAAGAGGTGCCTTCTGTTTCACCCAGACGCTGTATTTTTTTACTTATTTACTATGACTAGAGGATCGACCGTCTTCGGCCAAGTGCATGGTGTAATCAACCACAGTAAATCTCGATTAGGTCCCCACTTAGATGCTTCGTAATCCTATGAATTCGCAATGGCTTCTAATATTTTGGAAATGTCTTAATCATGTGTCCTTGTTGGTCCCAATCGACTAGTTCAGGGTAAACTAAGGAGATGCCATCATCAAGGCTAGTGAATTCGGGTGAGGATGCAGACAGCATGCAGATGGATTCGGTGATGTGGTAAATGAGGTTATTATCATCCAACTCTACATCGGACTTCTAGCTAACATCTCCTCTTCACTAGTGTCATATCTATTAACGTAATAAGGAGTGCAAGGTTTTAGGAGTCCTCGGGTTATCACATCGTCTCGACACTTTTGGATAGATTGGACCTGAGGGGCCTACAATACTGCTGTGTATGAAGTGGGTAGTAGGGATCGACTTTATTTGCGCTTGTTCAATTTGAATACGGCCAAAATCGCTGTTCGTGAGGCCACCCCGGTTCGACAAACAAATCATCAAGACAACAAATACTTAGGATCAGCTCGGCCAACCCCACCCATGGAGCGCCGTGGGGGTTCCCTAGTAGTCTCGACACTGTCAGAAGCATGTACTCGCTCATTTAAAAGTCTAGAGGTACGTCGATCGCCATTGGCAAGTGATCCAAGCCCTAATCCAAGATACTTCAGAATTTGAAAAGTTTCTATGGGTTCCCTTCGGCCAGTTTTATTTTTTCCAAGGCCACTAGTACCATCGTAGCCTTTAGCCTTCATGAAGTCATAACCTTTGCCATATATTTGAACTGGTAATGGGGGTAATGTGACCGTATCCTTATAGATCCATCCCGTGATGTCAGCAAGGTCTTCCTCACTCATGTCTCCCCACTTGATAAAAACTGTATTTGGTGGGACTATGAAGGTTTCCTGAGGTTCCATTCGGAAACATGGCCGACCATAGTCCTTGGAGATCTAGGCATTGTTGTTATGTTGTAGGCTATGTTCAGTTTGAATTCTCTGCAACCGAGGTCCTGGATTTTGATAGTTGATTCAGTCCTAGGGTTGGTGGAAGGTGGTGGCATGGTGGAAGACGTGGATGGAGTGGATGTGTAAGATGACGTGAGTGTGGAAGGGTCGATGTACTTGGATGACGAGGAGCCAGGTGCTTCTCGATTAATAGGTACTCGGTTTTCGGAGATACCCCTTAAATTGGTACAATATTGGAAAGGGTCGGGGTCTCCGTATATCGTTACTTCTGTACCGTCAAAAGGAAACTTGAGGCATTGGTGGTATGTTGATGGAACGGCTTTTAAAGCGTGGATCCATGGTCGGCCAAGTAAAATGTTATATGGTAGTTCCAAATCCAGGACCTGGCAGGTTGTGTCCACAATGACCGGTCCCACTCTGATAGGGAGAGAGATAACACCCCTTGAAGAGCGTTCCTCATCATCGTATGCTTTGATCACTATGATTTTTGTTGGGTCTACGCACGCATCAGAGAATCCAAGAGCCTTAACCAATTTGAGGGAGCATATATTCAACCCTGCTCCACCATCTACTAAAACCCGTCTAACTTTGTGCTTGTGGACGAAAGTTTCTATGTGTAATGCGTCATTGTGGTTGGTTTTATGTGATGAGTAGTCTTGATCCGAGAAGGTGACATGGTGTGGCATGGTGAGATATCCCACCATAGTTTCAAACTGATTGACATCGATGTCCTTAGGGACTGACGACTCTAGGAGAGTTTTGTCTAGGATTTCTTTTTGTGCCGGAGAGATACGAAGCAGCTCAAGGATAGATATTTGCGCGGGAGTCTTTCCTAGTTGGTCAATGAGGTTGAACTGACTCTTGGGTTTCCACTGTTGTGGGGTTGAGATAGGTTTTGGTTGTTTAGTCGATGCAGCAGGTTGTGATTGTTTAGCCGATGGGCCCGGTATTATGATTTTGGCTTGTCTAGGAGGAGGCGGACCAGCTATAGTGACCTTGCCACTGCGAGTAGTAGCATTACACTGGGGTGCTCTCTTGACCGTAATGGTATTGATGTACCCATCTTCAGTGCGGATATTGTTTATAATTGGTCCACTAGAATAATCGTACTTGACTCGGGAAAAGTTAGCTTGGTTCTATGAACCTGACGTGGACGCATTATGAGAGCCATGATCCTGCAGTGGATTCTTGTGAATAGTATGATCTGCGTTGGAGGTGAATTGTGATCCCCCTACTTCGATTGTGTGATTTTCAATAAGATCTTGAATTACATTTTTCAGTTGTCGACAGTTAGCGGTTGTATGTCCTTTGGCTCGATGGTATTCGCAAAGTGCATTGTCATTCCACCATGATGGTTTGAACTGTCCTGGGTCATAAGGTTTTATTTCCGGAAGTGTGATGACCCCATGCTGAATGCATTTCTTAAGGACTTCTTCAATGGGTTCACCCAAATGGGTGTATGTGCGACCCTTGGGAAATTGTCTCATTTGACGATATTGCCCTTGACTGTTTTGACCATTTTGGTTGTTTGAAAAAGTATTGGGGGGAGGTGTCAATGTTGTTGTTGGTCTATTTTGTTGTTGAACCCCTTTTAGGGCTAATACAGGACCTACAGTATTTGCAGTCTTGGCATCAACAACACCGTCATTTGTAACATGCTTATTCTTAACCCAATATTTGTTTTTGTCAGCTGGTGGATTGACGTTCGTTTTGGAACACATCTCGCCTCCTTTGTGATAAGGGTTTTCTCAATCGACCTCTTTCCACTAACGAAGTTTGTGCAACAATGTATTTACAATGCGAATTTTAGGGGCCCTAAAAGTGTTTGGACAAACATGTCAACTTTTTCCCTTTCAGAAATGTCAATGTGACATCGACTAGCAAGGCTTCTCCATTTTTGAAAGAATGGAATAAATGTCTCACCAGAGTCTTCCTGCGTGAGATTGCACAAGCTAGTGATAGAGGTATCCATGTCAATGTTGTACGCGTAATTTCTTATGAATTTTCATTTGATTTCATCCCATGTTTGGATATCTTTTTGCGTTGAGAACCATTCAAGGGCTTGGCCTGCCAAACTTTTGGAAAAAAGTCTCATCAAGTATGTTGGTTCGTAGGCGATATCCATACAGTTGGTTGCGAATTCGCGAACATGTTCAATGGGATTTGTTTTGCCTCTATATTTTGTGAAGTTGGGTGATACGTATCCTGGTGGAAATGCAGGCATACGTAAGTTCATGTCGAAAGGGTATACATCCAGGTCATATGATATTTTCGATTTCCTGCCTGAAATGTACATGTTTTGCATATTTATCTCCATATCTCTCATTCTTGCTTTGAGTTCATCTATGGTAGGGTCGTTTACGTTTCCATATGCTGGGTTACCTGGTACACCATGTGTTCCTGTCTGGTGTGCGTGAATGTTGGTATATTGCAGTGGTACGGATTGTTGTGGTATGTACGACGTGTGTTGTTGGTATTGGAAGTTATGATTTGGTGTCTGTTGATGAGTATGAATGTTGGATGAGTATGTTGGGATATGTCCCCCAGCCATGTGTGTCGTTATTTGGGGGATGTTGTGAGCATGACTGTTATAATGTGTCAATGAAGTCATGGGTTGTGTTATTTGACCACCTTGTGTAAATTGGTGATTTTGCACAAGAGGAACATTTGTGTTTATACCTTGGGAGGCAATGATGTTTGACTGTGTTGTCGTGTTGGCATTTTGTTGTTGTCCTTGAATAAAGATACGTCCTGTGGGTCCCCCCAAAGGATTTTGTGAAATACCACTGGATGGATGTGTCGAAGTTGTGTTCATGGTAGTAGATGTAGTTGTCAAGGGGGGATTGTTTTGACTTGATGATGCCCCCGTGGCATTTACTGTCGTGGCATCGACTGTCATGGTATTTGTTGTGGTCCCAAAGGAAGTATTGCTTGTAGTATTTAGAGGTTGACCACTATGTGACATGTTATGTGCGTTATTGGCATTAGGGTCATGAAGTGTCGAATTTACCGTGTTGGCATGAAATCCTGGTGGTAACTTAGCTCCTTCACTCAAGAGCATAGCTACAAATCTATCTCTATCCTGACGAGCTATTGTTTCAGCAAGCTGATAGACCTCTGGGTCTTGTGTCAATGCCTCTATGTTTTCCTGAAGTAGTTGGCCATTTTCGTCTCTTTGCAAGTAGAGTTCGAATGTACTGTTTGCTGGAAGTTGAGTGTCTTGTTTGGTAAATGGATCATAAAAGGTCCAATTCGGGTCATGTGGAGGACTGTTGACACTAAATGGGGGGTCTTGCCTAAAGTTTTCCATTTGTCTCTTTTGTTTTTGAAGTCTGGTTTCAACCATGAACTGATTTTGCTCAAATTGGAGTGACAACTAAATGCAAGTATGACACTATGTGAAGTCTAAGTTCAAAATGACGCCTAGAATGACTAATGTTTTTGGATTTTTGAGAAAAGGGTATGCAATTTGTATGCAATGTAAGACAAGGTTATCTAAGCACTTCTAAGCTCGAACTTTGTTTACGATTTGGACTGCTAAAGGACTTCGTTGGAAATGACAAGTTGACAAGGTCTAAATGACTAGTGAGTCTTCCTAACTAGGCTTTTGAGTTGGAAGAAATCTCACAAAAAAGGACAATGACTAAAGGAGGTTTGATAACTTAGTCCAAGAGGGTCTAATGTCGAAAACAATGTTTTTGCAAAGGTGTGCTTAAGATTTTCCTAATCCTAAGTATGCAAGTATGGACCTTAAGGACAACGTAATGCTGAATGTACTAAACTAAAAGGAATGAGGTATGCAACCTATGGTGACTAATGCAAGTTTAGACAAGACTTTGAGCAATATCAAGTTTGGTTTCTGACAGAATCTTTTTGATGATAGTGTTTGACGAATGGTTGACAATTTGAAGACCTCAGGTTTCAGATGCGTTTTGACAAATCAGTTGCGTCGTCGAAAATCACTTGCGGTTTGACAGATGCGACTCAGTTTAGTTTCAACCTAATTTTCGTGTTGTTTTGATGGAAGTTTTGACTTGTTTTGATGAATGTTTTGTTTGAACTGTGACAAAACCATAATGCACTTGACAAACACAGCGTTTTAAAAGGTATCCAAGCACACATGAGATAAGCACAATCCTAAAAAGGCCACTAGGCCTTGGGTTTGTATACTTGATATAGCCCACCAGTTATACCCCGGATTGGTGATGAACACCTTTCCTTCTCGAGAGCAGACAACTTAGAATTTGGTGGCATTGGCTCCCCTCCACGGCTCATTAACGTCATTCGAGCACACCAAATTCGGATTCATTGGGTAGTGACATCCCAAGAATTGTTATCTCTACTCAAGGGGATCGGTAGTGAGTAATCTTCACGTATGATACTGTACCCTGCACTATATCAAGCAACGGCCAATAGAACGGTTGGATACTAAGACAAGGGTGTTTAATTTCGGCATTCTGTTCGTGGGGCGTGATCCATGCGGTGAGAGTCCCCTTTCGGATCCATCTCGTCGGAACCACGCTCGTGATTCTTGGGCTTTCCCCAAGAACCCACTTTTTTATATCAGCTGGAAGTCCCTCGGTGTCAGGGTGCTACTGGTCTGAGTCGTCCTGGGGTGAGTACTTTTTCCCACCAGGACAGGCCCAAGTTCTAGAGTCGATAACCGTTTCTCTTACACCCAGGATCACACGAATGCGCAAGGGGAGAGGATACTCCGATATACCGAATCGTGAAGGGTAATTAACAAAAAATAGAATGGGTCTGGTTTTCTGATCACAAGGTTTTCACCAAGTGAGAGCATACTCACCTACCACTCCACAAGCACAATTAGACACAAAAGACATGATTCTTTTTATAAGCACCAAAACTAAGTGTTTGCTAATCTAGAAATAAACAAGCACACTGTTTGTTTGTTTCCCTCTTTGACATGCGAATCTACAAACAATAAGTTAGTAGTTTTGTAGATAATGGTCTTGGACACACGAAAAAGATCGCCACACGCTACTAGAAAAGATTAGTAACAAAAATAATAAAAAAATAAATAAAAAACTTAAATGAAAATAGCAAACTTGAAATAGTGATAACTTCATCCAAACTTAACAAAATTTCAAGTGGTAGATATCCATGGAAAGCTAAATGATAGACCTTCAAAACCCAGAAAACTTTTTCCATGATTCTGCACAAAACAAATGTTATAGACAAAAGAAAACGCGGGTTTAAGAATTAAATTAAAAAAACAGCGAACAGTAAAATACCCATAACTTTATCAAATCTCAACAAAATTTAAAACCGTTTGATGTTCTGGAAAGCTGAGAGTGAGATCTAAAAAACCCAGAAACCGTTTGAAAATATTTTATTCGCCCATTTTTCTGTGCTCAATTGAAGGTGACGGGATTTCGTATGACGTTTTGGCTGTAACCTGCAAAACAGTGAAAACAAACAAGAACACACACGATTTTTTCTGCAAAATGTCGGGTTCACCAATGTAATCAAGGGAAATCAGATTGTTAGATGGTTAGATCAAATAACATAAAAATCCAATGATATAACGAAGTACAATGGAAATCAAATGAAAACGAAAGGAAATATATCACCGAGTGTCTCCATCTTCCATGCTTGATCTTCGTTACACCTTCTTGCTTGCTGGATAATGTTGCCCTCAGATTTGTACTTCGAGCAATCTAAAATGCCTAAGCCCTACAACAAGAATTGAAGGATTTGATATTGCCTAAATGTCTATGCCTATGAATCAATGCCTATGCCTAGAATAAATGCCAATATTAATCAAATGCCTATGACAATGAATAAGTGAGAGTAAATAAATGCCTATAGTAATTACGTAAAATGTCAAGATATGAAAAATGAGAGGGAAAGGGCATTTTATAGAAAAGGCCATTTCGAACGGACGGACGAGATAAATTAGTGATGAGACCCTAAAACGAATGATCCAGATTACACCCAAGAATCCCTAATTAGGGTTAAGGCAAAATCCTTAATCGAACAGTTGGAATAAAAATAGATCGACGGTGGAGAATAAATGAGACAAATTAATTAGAAAATAAAGATTTTCGAAAAATCAAGAAGATAAGATTGCCTGATTTGCAAGATTCAAAAAATCAAAGAGATAAGATCGCCTGATTTGCAAGATTCAAAAAATCAAAGAGATAAGATTCGGACTGAAGATCAGATTTGGAAAATCAAGAATCAGTCGATTGTTTGATTTTTAGTATGATTAATTAATAATTTGAATTAAAATAATTCAAATTATGGATTTTGAGATAATAAATAATCTTTTTCTATTATTATCAAAAAGGACCAAGTTGGAAAGATTGCTAAGACATTTTAAATAATTTAATTTCATTTAAAACAGAAGACAGGAATTAGTAAATTAAATAATTAAATTAAGTTATTTGAATTCAGCAGACAGATTAATTTAATTTTAAATAAATTTGTCAATTTATCAATAAGAATCACGAGTTTAATAGTGAAGGGATAATTAAACGTAGAAAGGGAAATTAAATAAATTAAGAAATCTATTTAATTAAAGAAAGACTTAGACAATTAGTGACGTATTTAATAAATAAATTAAAATTTATTTATTTAATAATCATAAAGAGTCAAAGGACATGAATTAATTAAATAATTATGAATTATTTAAACAATAGTCGAATGTGGACCAAGGACATAATTAAATGTCTTACTTATGCTAGGACGAAAGTAGTAAAAATGAAGCTTGCAGGCCTAGGTCATTTTTAGGTGTCTACAAGAAAGACAAAAAATTGACATATAACACGCCTATATTTAGCATTGGCTATTCATGAGGAATTTTTTTTTACCCAGCAGATCGTACGGCCCGCAAGGTACAGGGTACAATATTTATTTTGTAGGAAAAAATGCTTCTACAATTTCATCACCTCTGGGCTATTTATTTTTTAATGGAGCTGTATATTTTTTATTTTCTGTATATATTTATTTGGTGGCAGATATATTTTATTTGGGTATTTATTTTCTGTGGAGGTTTTAACTTTTTTAGGGGTTGTACGGCTGTACCCTGCCCTGTCACATCCACTGGACAACTGGTACCATCCCCCTCGTTGTCGGCTTTCTTTCCTACTCCCATTGGCATTCCTTCCCAGGTTTTGAACCCCCACACCCCTTTGTCCTCCACCCTAGTCACACCACAGACTAAGTGCTATCTAGTAGGGGGATCACTCATTGGCAACGCCAAGAGTGGCGCCACTCGGTGACACCATCATTGCCCAGCCCGCCTGCCACTCGCTTGGCGACAGGGTTTTCTTTCAAAATCTTTAGCCCCTGGTCATATGGCGGACCAGGGGCCAAATCAAAAGGTGCCTAATTTTTGCTCCTACTTAGCTTATGCCGTATATGATTTTCCCCCAAATAGCCCTTTTTTACATTTTGCCGTAACTTTTGATCTTGGAGGCAAATTTTTTGAAATGAGATACTATTGGAAAACTAGTTTCGAGCCAGTTCCAGTGGTACAGTCTGTTTTTCTATATTTTTCTCCAAATTTATTTTACATGCCTCTGAAGTCAGATGAAGCAATTTTTGCTTCAGAGGGCATATCTTTTGCCTTAGTTATCCATTTTTTGTGATTCAAGCGACACCGAAAAGCTAATTTAGTTCTTTACACAGATCTGAGGTCAATTTTTTTATCATGGAGGCAGATGTGAACATTGGTTTTTGCATGCACTCTTTCTTATTTTCATGCATTAGGTTTGCATTTTCTCTTCGATTTATGCATGTTCTCCTTTTATAATCATGGGGTATTGTAATAAATTAACTTATATAAAGTTCCATTAGGGGGGCTTCTTGCATAATAATTTGATTTGAGTGTAGCTTCATTACATGCACTTTGATCTCATCTTCATATTGATGACAACTCGCATGAGTTGTAGATCTAGATTCTATTGTTTCTTTTGGCCACATCTTGCTCATAGCTTGACACATTTTGGTTTGCATCGATTCACATCTTAGAATTAGAGCCTATGGTTAATGATCCTGAATGACATTAGATTCACATTGGGTCACATCTTAGTTTGAGGGCCATTCATTTTATGGTTAATGTTTTAGAATCTTCATGGTACTTGCTCCTATGGATCAGTTTTAGTCACAGTTTGGCATCGAAATCGAGATACACATAGCTTCTAGATTCTTTCATCATATCATTCCATCTTATGGGGGGCATCATTTATTCATCTATTGTTGCTTCATAGATTCTAGGGTTGTTCCAGTTTGTGGGTTTTCTAGTGTTCCTTGGCATCGGGTCTGCTGTTGCATTATCATGATTCCCCCTGAGTCCTTCAGTGACTCTTATATGGTTTCTTATAAACAGAGGTATCTTTCCTTGATTGCCAAATTCAAGATTCCAGTGTTACTCCACTAGTATTCTTCCAGTGCTTCTTTGCAGCAGGTCATCTCATTTAAGGGGGGGTTTTGTCCCAATGGGTTTTCTTCTATTTCCCATTCATTGCATTTGTACATGGGTACCTAACATGGCCTTGTAGTCGAGAACAATTCATGCTTTCATGCATTCATCCTAGCATTAGGTGCATTCTTTTTAGTATCCCTAAGTTGCACTTAAGGGGGGGTGTTGGTGTAATTAATTATTTAATTACACTTTATTAAGTTTACTTAGGTAATAATTAGTTTGCTTAATTATTAAGATTTATTTTGTTTAACTAATTTTAGTTCAAAATTAGGTTTAGGGTTATGCATACATTGCTTTTATAAAGAAATTCATCCCTTGTATTTTCTCAATTCGTGAATATTATTCATTTGCACATCTTCATGCAAATTTCTC
>VDFB02241486.1:0-16511 GCA_007258455.2 Sequoia sempervirens
ATCATTCCTTAACATCCCCCCTTAAGATTGGATAAAATATTACAAAGAAGATACAAAGGAGAGGGGAAAATTATACCACTATCCCCCCTTAATGTTGACCTCTAACATACCAAGCATTTTTCACAATTTCAAAAATTTGGCTTCACTCATACTCTTAGTAAATACACCAATTGTTTATTCTTCACTTGGACAATATTCTAGATTGACAATAGTTTCTTGAATAAGATCTCATATGTATCGAACATCAAGCTCAATATGTTTTATTTGAGCATGGAAAACTGGGTTGTTGGCAACCTGTATGGTACTTTGATTGTCATAGTATAAAGTAGTAGCAGAACATTGGGGAAAACCAAGATCAAATAGAATATTTTGAATCCAACTACTTCCTTCTTATTTTCTCACTCTATATTTTGCTTCATATGAATACAATGATGTATTTGTTTTTTTTTGTTGCTCCATATAATAGGGTTTGACCCAACCTAAAAAACATAACTACCAATAGATTTTTTGTCATCTATATCACCTCCCCAATTTGAATATGTAAATCCAACCAAAGAAATTGAGGACTTATAGCATAGTGGATGTCATGTTGTATTGTTCCACAAACATACCACAGTATTCTTTTTATAACCAACCAATGAATTTTTTTAGGTTCTTGTATAAATATGGATACTTGATTAACTACACAAAAAATGTTTGGTCTAGAATGGATTAGATAAACCAAGCTGCCTACAAGTTGTCTATATAAAGTAGAATCTACCCTCTTGGAAGTACATTCTTTAGTAAGTTTGATTCTAGATTGAAAGGGAGTAGAAGTTGGCTTGCATTATAGCATGTTAAACTTTTCTAAAATATCCAAAGCATATTTTGATTGGCAGATGAACAATCCATCATGCAGTCTAAAAACTTATAAACCAAGAAAATAGTTTAATTCTCCCAAATCACTCAAATGAAATGCACTTTTAAGATCTAGTTTTAAATCATTGATTATCCCAATATTTGGTCCAACAATAAGTAAATCATCTACATAAACTGTGACAAGAATAATCTCATCTTGGACTTTCTTTACATAAATATTTGGATCAAATCTACACCTATTAAACCCATGAAGCTGAAAGTACCTATCAATATTTTAATTCCATGTTCTTGGTGTTTGTTTTAGACCATAAAGTGATTTATTTAATCTGTAAACAAGGTGAGGATCTTTTTCATCTACAAAACCAAGTGGTTGATTAATGTATATTTCTTCAGCTAAATCTCCATTTAAGAAATCATTTTTAACATCCATTTGATGAATGTGTCATCCAAGACTAGCAACCAAAGAAAGAATAATTCTAACAAGTTTATTCATTTTGATGACAAGAGAAAATATTTCTTCATAGTCAACACCTTCCTTTTGATTGAATCCCTTAGCAACCAATCTAGCTTTGTATTTTTGTATAGCTCCATTTGATTTGAATTTTGTTTTGTAAGCCCATTTACAACCAATCACATTCTTACCTTTGGGGAGGGGCACAAGTTCCCAAGTTTTATTATTAAGTAATACATCAAATTCCTCTTTCATATCTTTCTTCCATTCTTTCTTCCCTCTAGCTTGCTCATATGAGATTGGGTCATTTATTTGTAAGACTTTTGCCATGAGAGCACTATCATTCCTTCCTTGGATTTTTGAACTTTCTCTATATATCTCTTCAATACTCTTTGTCTTATATCTTGTTGGAAGTTATTCTTCATCATCACTACCTACATAAAATAGTTGGTCACAAGCATTAGCTAAAGTATCTTCATTAGTAGTAGTGCTCTTATCATCCTTGTTAATAGAGTTTCCAATTATTTGTAAAATATGTAAAATGTGGAAATCATTTGTAGCTATACGTTGTGAATCTTCATCAAACTTTACATCTCTGCTAATAAAGATATGTTTTGTTACCATATCATATAATTTTTAAGCCTTTGATTCTTCACTATAGCCCATAGACAAACACTTATTACTCTTTGTTTCTAGATTTTTCCTATTTTATTCTAGGATGTGAGCCCAAGTAACACACCCAAATACTTTAAAATATCCAATGTGATACTTTCTTCTACTCCATGCCTCTTCAAGAGTGATATTTGTGAGAACTTTGGTGGGGATAATGTTCACAATATGTGCAACACAAGAGATAGCCAAACCCCAAAACTTATTATGCAAACTTTTAAAATGCAACATATAATGAGCTATTTCTATAAGACTTTTATTCATCCATTCAGCTACTCCACTTTTTTGACGGGTATATGGAACTTTTATTTGTACCTTAATACATATTTTTTACAAAATGATTAAAATGCATAATTTCAATATTCACCCCCATTGTATGTCCTTAAGAATTTAATTCTTTTTCCACTTTGGTTTTCAACGATTTCCTTAAAATTTTGAAATATCTCAAAAACTTCATTTTTCCTTTTAAGAAAATAAACCCATACTCGTCTACTATAATCATCAGTAAAACTGAGAAGGTACCTGGCACCTGAAATGAAAGATTATCTCAATTCACATAAATCAATATGAATGAGTTGTAGTGGATCAATAACTCTCCATGCTTTTTCCAAATCAAAAGGATCTTGATGGTGTTTTCCTAACACATATCCTTCACATACACCTTCAGATGTCGATATCTTTGCTAATCCTCTAACCATGTCTTGTAATTTTCTATAATTTGTATGCCCAAGTCTAGTGTAATGCCCACTTTTTACACTACCCAAACAAAACACAACTACCAAACTTTTTGAGAATATGCTCTTATTTATCTTAGTTACTGGTGGTGTGTAGGATGTAATAACCAATACTTAAGTAGCTCAAAATGTTTACCATTGTGACAAAAAAATAATACTTGTAAAGGCTGTCTACTTCCTATACCTTGATTATATGACTTATCTGGCCATTCTATAATCTTGATCTTGGAACTTATCTATGGGCTTTGATTATACAATCAAAATCCCAATGTCAAATTGACCTAAAATATATCATCACATTCATTAAATCACAAATACCACTTTGAAACCATCTCAAATAACGTCCATATATCCTTTTGTATCTGAGCCATGAGGAAATGATCATGGGTTAAATATTAATTCATTATGGGTTCTAAACAATGAGGCTTCCCTATTGAAGTTGAAAATTAAGTGCAGTCGCAAATATAGTCCATTGCATTGATATTCAATGCAACTTAAAAACTAAGGAATTGGAATGATTCGCCAATGAATGACATTATAATTACAATAATTTGATGATTCTATGCGAAATATTAATTTGAATATTTTGAGTCCAAACAAATCGCAAACAATATAATGAATTATGAATATGATAAAATCCTAACGGAGTTCTGGTTGATTATGATCAATCAAAATTGAATGAAATGACTTAATGAAAATAATATGAATTTGGAAAGCCACTTTAATTGAAACATTTGTTATTCATTGTTTTTTAGATACTCAGCCGGTCAAGTGATTGAAGGTTTCCTCTCAAGAAAAATTCAACAGCACCAAACCAACAATTCAAACTATTTTACCCCAACCATTCACCCACTGTGTATTGTAACTTTTCGAATCTATGGAACTCACTAAATTAAACCATGCACACTATTCCTTACCTGAACCACCTCAACCATGATCCTCTACAACGGCTCATTCTCTCTGTCGTCATCTTTCTCCTGCCAAAATCCATTGTTCAACTATTTTCTAGATTTGTTTATTTTATTTTGTTTGATTGAAAGTACATTGTTTATATTCAATGTGTGCTTCAGATTCAAGGTTGCAAGTGGAAGAGTGTTGTGGAGGTTTCCAAATTATTTGATGGTTAAAATTAATTTGTGAAAATTTCCCAATCTCATTGATATAATAATTGTATATTTATTTATTTTTGTACGATCCATAATTAGATTGAGAAGTAATTATATTTAGTTTTTTCTAGACTGTAATTTATTTTACATTCCAAATGTGAGGCCCCACCTATAGAAGGGCATTCTAATTAGTTGTAGATGGAACTTTTTGAAGATTAGAAACTCAAGAAAATAAGGGTTGGGTAATAGAATAATAATTGGGAGTAGGGTATATTACCTTGGCCATTTTAAAAAAATGTAAGGTGATGTGCAATAATTTTCATGCATAAGTGGGGTGATAAGATGGGCCACATGACAAGACAACATGGGGGAAGTATATGGGAAAATATTTGAAGAAAACTCATGAGAAATCATAGAGTTGTCCATTATAGCACATAAGGAAGAGCCAATGGAAGAAGAAAGAATAGTATCATCACACCAAAACACTCTATGATTGTAAGTAAAAAAAAGTGTTTGAAAGCACTTGATAAAACATTAGATAATGTATTAAATTTTGAAATAAGCCATTACAATTCCTTAATAACCAAAGTATATTTAAATGAATTTTAGTACAAACATATCATTATACATATATAAATAATGTGAAGAATGAATATATATATATATAACAAGTATTTGATTAAAATAATTTTCATTAGGAACATGGACCATATAGTCACGAATCAGAAAACTTATACACAATTCAAGATACCATCATTGATTTCTTGATGAGTACAAACATCTTAGAATTAAAAAAAAATTATGGGTATATTCATAAGGAAGAGATGCCATAAGTATGATCATCTAGATTTATTTCATTAAGCACATTAATAAGGGAAAACACTGGAAGGTAAAGCACAATAATAGGTGGTAAGAGAATTATCAAAGGTAGGCACACCAATAGTCATGGTATAGTCAATATCATCATTACCAAAGCTATATCCATATTAAGAGGTGGGATCATTGTGAAGCTCAAGCCAACTCCGACAGGGGCATTTAATTGTTGGATTGCATGCCATTAATGGAGGTATGGAGTCTAATGAGTAGTCGTTGCTTTAAATCTACCTTATGGCATTTCATGAGATGACCTCTCCTTTGAGGAATTCTGTAAAATTCTTGCGTGCTTTGGTCCGGATATGTGTTCAAGTTAGTTCATTTCCATTGTGGGTATTCTAATAAATACTTTACCCTAAGGTGTGTTTGCATAATTTTGAAACGCACCTTTTGTTACATAGTTTTATGCAACTATATCAGTTTCTGTGTTTTGCATGCACCCTTTACGCATTGATGAATGCCGATGCTCTGTTCCAAAACTCCCATTTTGGAACAGGCAGGGAGAATACTAGAAAAGATTGCAGAATTTGGCGTTACCCCTGCCAATTACATCTGCTTGGAAATTTCTAAAGCCGTCTTAACAAATCCATATTGTGCTTATCCTGCAATCATCACATCCCCCAAAGATCACATTTCTTTGAGGCATTCTGTCGAACAGTTTGCGCGCCTTATCTCTACTTCCGCACTATTCATACGAGGCATTCTGACAAACAGTTCGTGCGCCTTGTCTCTACTTCCGCATTATTCATTTACTTCTTTGAGGCATTCTGACAAACAGTTCGTGCGCCTTGTCTCTGCTTCCGCATTGTTCATACATTTCTTTGGGGTATACTGTCAAACAGCTCACGTGCTTTGTCTAAACTGTCGCTGTTTGCATTTGTGTGCTACAACAAATCCTTTTTATCTTTTCTGTGTAAGTCCTGCAATTAACGCATTCCACGAGACCACAATTCTTTGAGACAATTCACGTGCCTTGTATATGCGGAGTCTGTGCATCGCGTTTGACTTGAATGAATGCTAAATTGTGACAGCATTGTTGTTGCTAGTAGATTAGATAGCTTGTGACTTGTCAAGTCAAATTAGTGTGTTTCAGTTTAGCAAGGTTTTTCTCATTAAGGTTAACTGAATCAGACTTACCTTGGAATGTTATGGCTGTCAACTCTACACCGTTCCTCGTAGAGTTGTGTTGTTTACAATCATCTGAAAATAGATTCCGAGTTCCAATCACATCATACTAGGGGAGAAGATCGAGTATCCCCCATGGCTAACTTCGCGCAACCGTAGAATTCAAACCGTATGTCGAATCGGAAAAAAATTTTATGGGTTTTTTTCGCACATGAGTTAAGATCTTATAACTAAGGTTTTGGCTTCTGGGAAATTCGGTAGAGCGCGGTAGCGTCCGATATGCGCGCGAAGGTCAAAAAGACACCTTTTAGACGTGTCGTCTGCTTGCCGTCACCCGCGCGAAGGTCAAAAAGACACCTTTTAGAGGTGTCGTCTGCTTGCCGTCACCTAACATCCCAATACCCGCTAGCTATAACCACCAATTTAAAAAAAAAAAAAACAATTAAATGTGTCTCTTTTAATATCTAATTAAAACTATTTTATCATTCAAATCCGCTCAAAAGTTAATGGGTCTAATTCACGTTAGCACCTTATAAAATCATTTTGGCACCCATTAAAAACATTCTTATGTATTAATCTCCTTACTAAAGCACTGGACACCAAACACATTACACCCCAATTAATCTTCATTTCGAGTTCGATTGATGCATATGACTAATGTTTTTTTGTGGGTATCCCATTCTGTTCACTCATTTTACCGCGCGCTTTGTCTGGAAGCTTCTCGGCGATGGAAACAAATGCAGATGGCGACGGCTCTCCACAGCTCCTTTTCGTGCACACGGCTTGAGGTAACATCAAACATCGCTTTCCTTTGAATATGCAAACAATGGTACTGGTTAATCATTTTCCTCTGCATCTTTCATGACCCATGAAGGGTTTATTCGATGATTGAAAAATTATTACTGCTTGTCTATGAAATAAATCATTCCTCTTACACTCCTTTTTGCCATGTGTTGTTTTATTTTGTAGGGTCATGGTACTGGTGTTTTACACGGGTTTTTTTTGGGGTTAAATGATTTCCTCTCATTTTACCGCGCGCTCACAACCTGGTAAAGTCAATTGTATCATGATTTTGTTTGTAGAAATGATGATGAATTTCGTGGGTTTGACCACATGTCTGCAAAAAAATGATTTTTTGTTCTGCATTGACCTTTTTATAAAAAAACCCATGTGAATATGGGCATAAATCGGCAAGCCCATTTAGTATAGGCCATTTTTGTGAAAACCCTTGCTTTGTTTTTCCAAATACGGGTTTTTTGTGTGGTTAAATGATTAAATACGACCTGGTAAAGTCGATTGTCTCATGATTTTGTCTCCAGAAATGATCAGGAATTTCGTGGGTTTGAACACGTCTACAAAATAATATTTTTTAGTCTACTTTGACCTTTTTATAAAAAACCCATGTCACTTTGGGCATAAATTGGCAAACCCATTTAAAATAAATATGTATTTGTGAAAACCCTTGCTTGGTTTTTTCCAAATTTGTGTGCTTAAGGAATTAATCTCATGAAACCCTTGCCTGGAATATTCAGCATCTATCTAAAAACACACTTTTGTATACCTGCAAGTGAGGAATTATTATTATGAAACCTTTGGTTAATTTCTTGTGCACATTTCTGAAAACCCAAGTGTGTAATCGATCTACCTCTGTTCAAAAAAATCATTCCTCTTACATTCCTTTTCGCCATGTGTTGTTTGATTTTGTGTGTCCATGGTGTGAGGTAACTACAAACATCAGTCTCCTTTCAAAGTGCAAACAATGGTACTCCTAATTCTTATTAGAATGCAATTAAATTATATATGTATGTATCAACACGTGTGTTATTCATATATATATGAATATATGTATGTATGGATGCACATACATACATGCATACATACATATGTATGTATGTATGTATGTATGCACACATACATATATATATATATATATAGCTTTAGATATATATAGCTTTAGATATATATAGATACATGATGATTTGGCATTGTGGGTTAAGGTACACGAATTAGCATACGAATGAGCAACCAAGTAGCAAATATTATATTTGTTAGAAGTCCGATTTGTATGAGTCAATATCTCAGATTTAGTATTTGTGACTTTCGATTATCATAAATGATAGCTCAAATTTATTTTGTTTTGATTAGTTTAACATGTACAACGAATTCACTATTTGACATTTATATTTACGGTGTTGTTTGTTTGATACTCTTAAAAGAAATGACTCAAAGATTATACAAAATAAATGTTACTCGCAAAATTAAAATATATATATATTGTGTTCGATGCTTGTAGTTTTATGAGTTTTTGATACTGTATTTAGGGTGTTCAATATGTAAGTTAAGTGTAGCATTCAATAGCATGCATTGTATTTGCTTTCAAGTGCATATTCATGTGTAATTAGTGTAACTATAGATAAGGAAAATTTCCAAAGAAAACTAATTAAATAGGATAGTTATATGAGAAGGATTGTCTTTTATGTATATTGATCTTTTTCTGATTTATTTTATATCTCATCTTTTGGAAAGTGATTGTGAATCTGTTTAATGGTGTTTCCTCCTATAAAGTATGTTTATGAGTGATAATTCTAACCTTCCTTGTTGTAATAGTAACCCACAATGCCAAATCATCATGTATCATGTTTGTAGATATGTATGTATGTATGTATGTATGTATGTACATAATAACATACATATATATGTATATATATGTATGTATGTATATATATGTATATGTATATACATACATACATACATGTATACATGTATGTATGTATGTATATACATGCATACATACATACATACATATATACATGTATATACATACATACATATATATGTATGTATGTATATACATGCATACATATGTATGTATATACATACATACATACATATGTATGTATGTATGTATATACATGTATATATGTATGTATGTATGTACATTTATATAAATGTGTGTATGTATGTATGTATATATTTATAATGTATATATATATTTATATGTATTGTAAGTATGTATACATACATACATACACACATTTATACATACATATAAATGTGTGTATGTATGTATGTATTAAAATATATATAAATGTATGTATGTATGTATAGAGTGACACAGACAGAGACATACACACACGTATGTATAAATGTGTGTATGTATTTATGTATATATTTATAATGTGTGAGAGAGAAAATAGTATACATACACACATGCAGGTATGTATAAATGTATAAGAAAAGAGATACATACACACATGAGAAAATGTGTGTATGTATGTATAAATGTATGTATGTATGTATAAAGACATATACACACATACATAATGTGTGTATAGACATATATAAATATATATAGTGATGAGTATGTATAATATAATATATATATATATATATATAAATGTATGTATGTATATATATATATATATATGCATGGTATAATATATATATATATAATATATATAAATATGGTAGCATATATAAATGTATGTATATATATATACATATATAAGATGGTATATAATATAGGAATATGGATAAATAAAATATATAAATATACATATATAAAGATGTATATGTATATAATATATGATATATATATATATATAAAGACATATATATAGCATGTATATATATATATATAAAGAGTAGTGGAGGAAAGAGTGGTGGTATAGTATATATATATACATGAAGGTGGTGGTGCATCATTTATATGTATGTACATATATATATGTACATACACATACACACATAGTCTATATATGTATGTATGTATGTGAGCAAAATGCACATACATACATACATACATACATACATAGCTATGTATGTATGTATATGCATGTATGTATGTATGTAACAGACATACATACATACATATCTATGTATTTATGTACATACGTACATACATACATATGTATGTATGTATATATGTATGTATGTATTGAAAGCAACGACAAGCATCCTTTGCACATTCCTCTAATATTCCAAGTCTCATGTGGGTACTTATAGTTATTTTCATTTATGCAGTGTCTTCTTACTTTGCTTTATAAGTAAATGAAAGGTCTTTTTGGTGACGGATTTTTACTTTTCTTTGTGTTCATTTTCTATTATTTGTCATTTATTTCTGCAAATAGGTACCTATAATTATATTTGAATGTGTACAATGTATTATACATTCATTTACAAATTATGTGTTTGTTGTCTCTTCTTCATTGAGAAAACTGATATCTATGTCTGTATCCTTTAACTATCCTTTCAAAATGCAAACAATGGTACTGGTTAATCATTTTCTTCTGCATCTTTCATGACCCATGAAGGGTTTATTCGATGATTGAAAAATTATTACTGTTTGTTTATGAAATAAAGCATTCCTCTTACACTCCTTTTCACCATGTGTTGTTTGATTTTGTTGGGTAATGGTGTTGGTTTCTTTTTCCCACATTGTATTTATGTATGTATGTATGTATGTATGTATGTATGCACATACATACATATATGTATGTGTGTATGTATGTATGTATGTATGCACATACATACATACATACATATATATGTGTACGTATGTATGTGTATGTATGTATGTATGTATGCACATACATACATATATATATGTGTGTGTGTGTGTATGTATGTATGTATGCACATACATATATATATGTATGTATGTATGTATGTATGTATGTACGTATGTATGTATGTATGTATGTACCTTCCAAAGAGAGTGTGCGGTAAAATGAGTGAACATAATGGGATACCCACAAAAAAACATTAGTCATATGCATCAATCGGACCCCAAATGAAGATTAATTAGGGTGTAATGTGTTTGGTGTCTAGTGCTTTAGTAAGGAGATTAATATGTAGGAATGTTTTTAATGGGCACCAAAATGATTTTATAAGATGCTAACGTGAATTAGACCCATTGACTTTTGAGCGGATTTGAATGATAAAATAGTTTTAATTAAATGTTAAAAGTGACACATTTAGGTGTTTTTTCTGCTTTGCAATGTATATTACTGATTTTCTACAATGTATATGTTTGTATATGTTTGTATATGTTTATATGAATACATGCATGTATGCTTATGTTTCTATGAATGTTTGCATGTATGCTTATGTTTGTATGACTGTATGCATGCATGTAAACCTGCAAAAAATCACAGATATATAAGGCTCCCCAAATAAACATCGAATCCAAATATAATGCAGAATTCAGTCATATCATCTCTAAAAACCTACGTAAGTGGCAGCAACCAAATTCATATTTGAAACACAACAATCAAATTGAATGCATTCAATTGTCATATTCAAATTTCTAAATAAGAGGGACAGCAACCAGCGACATTCACAATTATTCTCCTCTACTAATATCCTCTCCATGCTATAGACCATTGAATGGTATCCTTTGCACATTCCTCATACATCCAAGCTTGATGAGAAATAATAATTATAAGTTGATTAAATCTTGGTATACAATTCTATTAACATTTATATGTTTTTACATATATTTATCTATTCCATATGGATCTTTTAATATGTTGAACTTGATTAATTATGTGTTGTTGTATATGCATTATTTCAAAGGTCATATGATGTTTGTATGTTACTAGCCTCGGTTGTGACTACCCGTGGTTGTAAATCTTTTCTTGTAGGCATGGGAGAACAAGGAGAGGTGGTGCAACAATGTTCATGGTGGGTAGTTTGGTAATTGTGTTTGTCAACACACCAAATAATTAAGGATTTTTTGTTCAAATAGCTCTAAGTTTCAATTATTGTTCTGTATTTTTGACTAACTAGTATATCTTTTTATTTATTTCAATAACTATTGTCCATGTTTGTTTGTTCTATTATATTTGTTTGTTGTGGCAGGCATGTCAAATGGCTAGGAGATTGTAAAGAGCATGTCAAATTGTAAGATTACATTTCAAGTAAAGTCTTTCAAGACTTTACTTTGATTGTGACCCGATAGACATTGTGTTCATTTATAATGTTCATTTTTATTATTCATTGTAAACTTACATTTACAATTTACAATTAGATTGATTTCCAAGTGTATGTGTTCAAAAATTTATAATTTCAAATAGATTAATTTATGGATATGTTGCATACAGATGTATAGTTATATGTATGCATATACTTAGTTGTGTATACATATATATGTATGTATGTATGTATGTATGTATATACGTACATACATATACATATACATATATATATATATATATATATGTATATATATATGTATGTATGTATGTATGCATGTATACACAACTAGGGAGGTTGTAAAGAGCAAGTCAATTTGCATGATGACATTTCAGGTCAATTCTTTCAAGAGTTTACTTTGGCTGTGACCTGGTAGACATTGTGTCCATTTATGATGTTCTTTTTTCTTATGATGTTCATTCATGAACCTGAACAATGGGATTTGATTTATGATGGGATTTACTTATTCATTGTAAACTTACAATTTAGAAATAGATTGATTTCCACTTACACTTACAGTTACAATTTATGGATATGCTACATATAGATGTATAGTTATATATATATATATGTATGCATATACTTAGTTGTGTATACATATATATATATATATATGTATACATACATATATATATATATATATGTATACATATATATATATATATATATATATATGTATACATACATATATATACATATACATATATATATGTATGTATACATATATATATGTATGTATATATATATACATATATATATGTATATGTATGCATATACATAGTTTTATGTGTATATATATATATGTACATAATTTTCTGAATTTCAATCACATACATTTCTTAATGTACTTTTAAATTTTCAAAAATGTTAGTTAGATGAATACAAAAAACACATATCCAACAAAATGATAGATGAATACAAAAAAACACAAAACTGATTTTGAATCACAAAAGCATAGATCATTAACTTGGACAGCTCCCAAAACATGCTTAGGATGAAATCAAATTTATTATAGCATAAACATGATTAAGAAAAAGTTGGAAAGAAGATAAGGAGTCTTCAGTCTTACAAAAAACACACTGGCACACATCGAAGTAGACAAGTTGACAACAGACTACCATTTAGTTCTACAAAATTAGACACTAGTATCATTTGGCTATCCAATACAACAGACTAGTATCCTTTGGTTTTCCAATACAATAGACTAGCATTTAGTTTTACGAAAAACACTCTAGCACACTTCGAGGTCAAAAAGTTGACAACAAAAAAATTTCTTCAGACATCCACATATTTGATTAAGAAGTGATGTGTCCTTGGGGGTCAACTGACTCCACATCAACTGGAGAAGATGTTAAGGACTATGGATTGTTCTGTATGGAACTTGCTATACAAGCAAGCAATGCATGATTTTCCTCTGAAGTGAGTTGTAACTGTGGAGAGCAGCCTTTAGAAGACCCATTTTGTAGGCTGCTAAGAGTTGCAAAGGTTGGAGACAAAATGTTAATCATGTCCTTTAAAATTGGATGTTGACTTGGAAGAGGAGTTTTAGGAGTACTCTTACTTCTGTTTCTTTCTACTCTTTCTGCCTGCTTTTGGCTTTCCTTCAACTGTTTAGCAATCTTTGCTTGCTCCCTTTGAAGCTTCTTTTCATGTTGTTGCCTCAGCTTCTCCTCTGCAATTTTTTTTTTTTGCAGCATGCTCCAATTTGTTTTCCTCCCTATGTGTGAGGATTGCTTCTCTTTATGCCTTCTTTTCATCCATTTGCTCCCTTTTCCTTTGTTGCAATTCTTGGTTTCTTTGCTTCTCTGCCTCTTGTTCATTCAACAAATTGAAGAAATCATCCGATGTCAAAATTTGAGACTGCCTACTAAGGCGTAGGACCCCATTGCAATCTCTATTAAATGATTGGCGCACTCGTTGCATTGGGAGTTGCAAAAAATTACTTCTCCTACCTACTGGTTGCTGATCATTGACTTGTGTGCATGGCACATAGTCAGCCTCTTCATCACTTGAGTCATTACCATCGACTCCATCCTCTTCATCATTTTTAGCCTCCCAATTTCTCACAGTTGTGTAGTAATGGATGACATCTTTAGGATCAAAATTTGGTGGTGATGGCATGGACAACCCTTCATCCACTTCACTGAAATTGAGATGCACCCCTAAGTTCAAAGTTGCATCTTGAAATTCATATGGCAGATTGAGACACTCTTCATTTTCAGCTGCCTGATTACATGATCGAACTGTTGGTTCTTGTTGAATTTTTGTTGCCTCAATGTTTTCTAGACAATATCCTTCTTCGTTTGTTGGATTTGGGGGAATGCTTGCAAAAAAGGTTTCCACAAACTGTCCAATCTATTCCTCATTCCAACCTGCTATCCTCAAACAAGTCTCTGCTACCATGAACTGTGCCTCATCATCAGTTGTATCACCCTCTGTTTATGCTCCCAATGTCGTTCCTTCCTCTTCAACCACGAAAGCTTGGCTTGGCCCCATATCCAAGTCAAGTGCATGTCGATCTAATGGCCAAATTCCTGTTCTTCTAAAACCACTTGCAATTTTATTAGGATTCAAAGCTTGTGCAAAAGCTTTGCTGGCAAGTGTTGCCAACTCTTCCCTTCCAATGTCAAGTTGAGGATTTTCAGAGAGCCATATACTCCTTTGTTGTTTGAAGTAGTTCTTAAATGGTGAGAACACACTAACATCAAGGGGCTGCAATTTGTGGCTGCAATGTGCTGGAAGTGTGAGAAAATCTATTCCCA
The DNA here is from genome assembly GCA_007258455.2 of Sequoia sempervirens. Lineage (NCBI taxonomy): Eukaryota > Viridiplantae > Streptophyta > Pinopsida > Cupressales > Cupressaceae > Sequoia > Sequoia sempervirens. The sequence continues at coordinate 14,555 of VDFB02241486.1, forward strand.
TAGTCTTTGCTTCTTTGACTGTTTTGAATGCCACATGGCTTCCATGACCGTCAAAGATGAGAAGTTGTCTATTGGTTGGTGACACACCTCCTGGGACATTTTTTGCGAAGTGTTTTAACCATTCCACAAATAATTCTTTGGTCATCCAAGCATGCTCTTGGATTGCCATGCATGCCCTTGGCTCACAGTTAACAATATAGTTTCTAATGTTCCTTTTGGACTTGAACAAATAGTAACCAGGTATAGCTTGACCTACTGCACTAACACAGGCTAGAACAGTGATCCATTCTCTACTTTTAGCAATTAATTGTGGAACACATTTCATCCCTGTTTTTGCAATAACTCTCATTGCACAATTTTTTCCAGCCTACACACCTGTTTCATCGCAGTTCCATATTTTGTTGGGCCCATAATTATGTTTGTTGTACAACTCCAAGTTATCATAGAATAAAGAAACTATTTCGGGGCACAACATTATAGTTCAATTTGTGTCCACTCCTTCGGGTGTTCGAATTGTCAGATCAAGATGCCTTTGACGAAATCCAACCCACCATGACCTCCCTGGTATCCCATTTGTGAATGGGTTAGGCCTCACTCCAACCATGTGGGCCACCGTTGACTTAAGTTGTGACACTTGAAGGCCATGGCCAATATTAGCCATATATTTACACCATTGCACAATTTCAGCTTCTTCTTCATCAATTAGGACTGTTCGTGGCCCCCTCCTTTTTGTGAATGTCACACCATTGAGCCATGCCCACAAACTGCTAGGCAGGATTCCCCATTTGATCCCTGAACCTCTGATTGACATTCGATTGTCCTCAACATCTGCAATGGATTTTTCCATGTCATGCATAGACCAAGTTTTCATGCACAGATCTGGGGTTGTCACATGGTCAGCAGGTGGTGGTTCCATTTCTATGTTAGTATTATGAACAATAGGTTCAAAACCATCATTTTCATTGGTTTGTTCTGCATTTTCATAAATAAATTCCCCGTCCATGTTCATTGTTGGCTCTTCATCAACAACATTTGGAACATTGAATGTCACTCCATGAGGTACTCTATTCAAGTGCCTCCCACCTGATCTTTTCCTCTTCTGCCTTGGTGCCATGATGGTCAATGATCCTGTACATTGTAAGCGATCAAGTGTCAGAAAAACAATGTATAAAAGTTGTAAAACACAACTATAATTACAAAAAAAATCACTGATAAACATTGCAAAATAGAAAATAGTGTTAATTGTGTCACTATTAACATGCAATCAGATCTATTTTATCATTCAAATCTACTCAAAAGTCAATGGGTCTAATTCAAGTTAGCACCTTATAAAATCATTTTGGTGCCCATTAAAAATCACTCCTACATATTAATCTCCTAACATTAGAACTGGACAGCAAACACATTACACCCCAATTAGGGTCCGATTAAGCATATGACTAATGTTTTTTTTTTGGGTATGCAATTCTTTTCCATCATTTAATTTGGGTTTATTGTGGTGTGGTTGTTTGTGCGTAGTATGTGTGCGTGTGTTGGGATGCGTATGGTGCATGGTTGCGTGGTATTGTATGTGCGTTGCGTAGTGGTATGTGTCTATATATACGTAGATATATGTATGTATATATATATAAATGTTCAAAGCACATTGTACAAAACATGAAAGAAGTTGTGTTGTATTCAACAGCGATGGGATATTAATTTTAACAGAGGTAGATCAATTACAGACTTGGGTTTTCAGAAATGTGCACAAAAAAGTAACCAAGGGTTTCATAATAATAATTCCTCACTCACAGGAATACAAAAGTGTGTTTTTAGATAGATGTCGAATATTCCATGCAAGGGTTTCATGAGATTAATTTCTTAAGCACACAAATTTGAAAAAAACCAAGCAAGGGTTTTCACAAAAATGGCGTATAATAAATGGGCTTGTTGATTTATGCCCATATTCACATGATTT
>VDFB02241487.1:0-15201 GCA_007258455.2 Sequoia sempervirens
TTCTAGTAGCATTAGCAGAGATTCATCTTGGATCGAGACTCAGCTAGAAAGGAAGAGGAGGCAGCCATCTTATGTTCTCAATCATTCCGATTTCGATGACATTTATCAAGATGCGCCAGATAAGAGAGTTAAGAACATGGTTCACGTAGAGAGAAACACCGATATGGAGGTTGTTATCGAGACTGCTGTACCTCCGCAGGGGAAGAGCTTGGCTGATTTAGAGTCTCAGGATTTTGAAGTTATCACAGTCAACCTTGGTCGCAGCACACGCCAGACTCAGGTTGATCTTCTTCAAGTTGCTACAGATAGTGCCAAGGACAGAATACTAAACGACGGAGAGGATAAAGCAGCCCTCAAGGCTGAAATCAGACAGCTTCGTCAGTACATTTCTAGTCTTGTGCACAGACCAGAAGCCATTAACACACTCCCACCGATGCTTGAGCCACCAGCAGAGCAAAGTCAGCTCAATCATTTAGTTGCATATGGCAAGCGTTTGGAGGAATGGGAGGAGGACTTCGTTGCTAGAGGCCGTACTATGCTTACAGAGTTATATCAGTTGCGGTACAATGCACGAGAGCTCCGTATTCGTCTTCAGGATGAGGAACGGGATATGGCTATTAACAAACCCTGGGATGAGATTATGATTGCTCACCTGAGTGTGGCATATGATGCAGTCACAGATGCAGAGGACAGAGAAACTATCTACTCTTGGAAAACACAATTGGTTTTCAGGGCAAAGATAGAAGATAAATAGCATCGTGAGTTAGTTGAGAGAGTACTACTAGTGCACTGCTTCAGGAGGACTTTGTATCTCTCGCCATCGCGGCCGTTATCAGATTGAGGGTGGTGCCTACGTGGAGCTTACAGATGTTCAGTCAGAACTCCAGGCACTCATTCATATCATTTTCAGTGGGGAGACAGTTGGCTGTAAGGTTACTCAGCTTACAGTCATGTCAACACTTTTCGATGAAGCAACGAGGAGCAGAAGGGAACTTCAGTCTCATATCACAGCTGGTGAGGACATGCTGCATCGACATAGTATCCTTCGTCAGAGTCTCATCGCTCCGGACAGTGACACAGTCAACAATCTCATTGAGGGGTTGCTTGCTCGAGATCACACATAGTGAACTTCAGTTCCCACTTCTCAGAATAGACTTCACACACACGAGTTAAACTGGATGTTACCCTTTTCAGTTAACTCGGGGTTGTCATCACATGCATACCTATTCTGAGAATCGCCTTGTTCACTTGGAGTTGTATTTAGGGTTTTCGTTAACTGATGATAGTCTTCCAGTTAGCTTGTTTTAATAAGGACGTGCATGCTCGCACAAATGTCCATTTTTAGATTAGATGTTTCAGTTAAACCGAGGGTAGTTGCCCAGTTAACTGTATAGTTTACTTAATTAGGGTTTGGCGCATTGCTTGCATGCATTGCAGGAACTATAGATAACACAAGGTGATTTTAGGGTTCCCTACACCTTGATGTATATAAATAAGAGCTTACGCTCATTTGTAAATAACTTTTGCTTGAGAGAGGAATATATGCTGTGCCCACCTTGCCCTATATGCTGTGCCCCCCTTGCCCTCAATATTACTCTTTTTCGTATTTGTTCATGTGTCTTCAATATTGCAATTGATTGTTATACCACCTAGGGTTTCGAAAGATTGTGATGCTGAATTCTTTCCATAGATTAGATATATCTGTTTGAACATCTTTGTCATTGAAATCAATTGTTATACCACCTAGGGTTCCAAAAGATTAAAGTGATAAGGCTGTTTTGTGTTAATTTACTGTTGTGATCGATCGTTATACCACCTAGGGTTTCGAGAAGTTGCAGCAATAAATCTGTTTTTGTGAATCTTTATCAATATAATTGAAGGTTATACCACCTAGGGTTCGTGAGATTATAAAGATAAAGGCTGTTTTGTGAAGGCTTTGCTGATTCGATCAAGTGTTATACCACCTAGGGTTTCATAAGATCGTCTTGGTAAATTCTTAAAACTGTTGTGCCCAATAAGTTGGTTTAGATTGAGATGATAGTTGTGCCCACCTTGCCTTCAAGTAGAGAGTCTAAACCTGCTTATCGTCAGATAGTCAAACCTTGCTCCGTTTCCTCTTGCTCTGTTTTCCTGAGGAGATTGGATAGATATAAGTTGTAGTTTAGTTGATTTGCGAAACCAGAGAAAACTCAGCTGCAACGTAGAAGTTCTTTCAAGAAAGTCTTGTGCCTCTAGCAGCTGAAACAAAAAGACAGGAAGTAGTTTTAGCTTATTTTCCTTTGCAAAAGTATTTGTCAAAGTACATCGAGGAGCTTCCCTCCATAATTCGAAGAGCACTCATTGCGTAGTGTGCATAGGCTGTTCATAACAACTTGTACTCCAGAGGTGTTAGTTGTTACGCCAACAATTAGAAGCCTATACATAGTCACATAAGTTTGAGGTTAATTTTCACATCAATAAAATAAATCACCTAGAACCAACATGAGACGAGCTCAACTCATCATGTACCCACTACCAAGTAGTCAAATCCATTCCTTCATTCAACTTACTATTCATATAACACATTATGTATTAAATAAAAGTTATCAGGTTTTCTTAACTCTTTCGTAACCATCTAATACCCATTTTGGCCTCATCTGAAGCCTACTAAAGAGAGAAGGTCAAACCAATTAGAAATAACCCCAAAATCTAGTTGTTATTCCCCCTAGACCCTCCCCCTACGAACTTGAAGTCACAGAGTCATCCTTCGTCCAATGACCACCTACGTACTTGCTTCCAAATGGATCAAATTCACACGTAGTTCTCCTCACAAGGTCTCTCTCAAAGGACCTACACAAGGTTCCACTAACTAAGGTTTTGTTTCCCTTCAACTAATAATAGTTCATAGTAGTTAGCAATCATAAGTTCACCGTTTTCCAACCACACCATAACACTTCTGTAATGTCCATAACACTTCTGTAATGTCCCCAATTTTAGCCCTACGCTTTCCAATGATCGTTAACCTATTTTTGGAGGCCTGTAGGCTAGTCAGAGGCAAAATTAGGGTTTCCTATTCTCTAGGAGGCTTCCTTCTGAGTTTTCAGGGGTTGCATGTAGGAGTTTGGCAAAGGGATTTTTGGGTCTTTTTGGGTTTTTAGAGAGCTTTATAATGGTGCAACATGCATTTTCATTAGAGGACATTTTCGAACTTACTATTTTTATTAAGCTACGACGACTACTCGGTTTGTGCTCTAACGAAGTTTGGAGTCACTATTTTTAGCAGTAAGCTATTTTTAGTAAGTGTTATTTTTGGCAATGCAGTTTTAGCAACAGTTCAGAGATTCAACATTCAGTGTCTATTTCTGGCAGGGTAGAATATGTAGATGTGTCTCCAGCCATCTTGGAGCCTATTTTGGCAAGTTGATGACTTAAGTGATTTTTATAATATGCCTTTTGGACCCTAACACCTAGGATGAATGAATTGATGTTGTTTTTTAAAAGGTGGGATTAAGTTGGATGCCACTTTTGGGAGTTTATAATGTTTTTAAGTGTTAATTTTTGCTAAGGCAAGGTGGATGCCATATTTCACATGGAATAAGTTTAATTTATATTATTTTATTTCCTCAACTTGGGTGTCCCATTTTGGAGGGAAAAGGGATTTTCAAACTTCTGGGTCTAGAAAGCTATTTATACAAGGCCTTGCTTCTTCATTTGGTATCCATTATTTATCTATAATGAAGTGCTACCAGATTTTATCCAGACTTTGCTTCCTGTTCAGGGTGGTGTAGTCTCAATACCCCATGTTGAAGGGCCTCAACGGTGAGGGGAGGAGTAAGATGGGGCTAACTAACTTGATACCATGGGTGAGGTTGCCCTATAGCCTAATCAACAATTATAATAAGGGTAGTGGGAATTCCACTTCTTTCTTTCTTTAGATCCTTTGATAGCTTCTTTCTTTGGATCCTTCGGTAGGGGCACAGTAGAAAACAAAGGAGGGAGCCCTATCTAGCCAAATGGTCAAATACTGAAGGGCTATGATTCTTTGGGCCCCTAGATGGAAATAGATTCTATATTGAACTCCTTTTCGGGCGGCTAACTGCTCATAGTTGATGGATGCTGGCCTAACTTCCGAAAGGCTGGACCGGTGGAGAAGGGGTTGATGCTCAGGGAGAAAGGAAAGGAAATGAAAGTAGGAGAGGTAGCTAGTTGATGGAGCCCGCCCCTGAGAACCCATTCTTCACCCTCAATTGTTCTCTCTTTCCTACCGTGGGTGGGAGGGAGTTAGCCATCCTTAGCTCAGGTTGTATGGCTAGTTAATCGCCTCCTAGAACTCCCACTGAGGGTGTATTATTGGACAGGCTTGAGCATTCTGAATTTCCTACCTTTAGTGAAGCGATTGGGCATGCTTTCATTCAGATAATTGGAACTCGTTACCCAGGCTAGTTCCATCTAAATTAGCTTCTACCTTTCTTTCAGGAAGGGAGTTCTAAACTATAGTTCCCTCCCACGGGGGGGTGGGAGGATATAGAGTTGCTAGCAGGCTAATTAATTAATAATTATAGAACGACATCTAATCATTCTAGTGCTGCAAACAAAATAGTTGGGAGGGGAGAGCCCTAGAACATATCACCATGCCCTCAACTAAGTTCATCCGCATCAGGGAGTTCTAGCCCTCTATATCCTCCCTTGGATGGGACTTCTTTCAGATGAGCTAATACACCCACCCCCAGCTGCTAAGACAATAAAACAGGAGCTTAGCTCTTACCCGCCGACAAGCAATATTGATATTTCAACTCCCTTGCTTGGGGTTCTATCCGGTTACCTGGCAACAGAAGTTGGATTGTTCTCCCTCGTGAGAAAGGGGGATGGAAAGGGAAAGTGAGAAAGAGCCGGGAAATTCTTTGTTTCCAGATGGAAGGAAGGACCGGTGGTGAATGAAGGAAAACAAAACCATCGAGAGTAGATGACTATCAATGAAACATCCAACAAGGAGGAAGGATGAAGACCCAGTAGGGAGGAAGGTAACAACAAACATATCGACAACAAGGAGAAAACAAAGTAGTAGGGAGAAGGGAGTATAGTTGTAGTTCAACTACATTGGTTTAGCAGCCTCCCCGGGAGATGGTTTAGCATCTTTTAATCCATCTTGGGGGTGAGGTTATGGTAGATTAGTTATCCCATCCTAGGTAGGTGGGAAATATAGGGTGGGGTGTTCGAAAGGAAGGTGGTTGCTGGCACATATGCAAAGAAAGTTAGGAAGGATGGGTGCAAAGAAAGAAAGTTAGGATAGGGCGGATTGTTCGTTCAACCGGTTACCCAACTCCTTCATTTACTGTTACCATCCTTTGTTCACTCCCACCTGATATAGTAGTCATGTGACATACTAGATGTTTGGTCCATGCTTTCCCACTTCCCTCGGTTAAGGGTAGGTAGTGATGTGATGTTAAGATTGAGCAAGCAAGCTGGATGATTGTCAACTCTTCCAAGGCCTTCCTTTCCTCTTTCTCGATTATCTACGTGATAGCCGTTATAATTCCCCCCACCCTTCTCGCATTACTTTCCCTCTAGCTTGAACAGGATGCTATAGTTGGACAACATTACTTTACGCTCCTCCAAGTAGAGGGAAGGAAGGTAGCTCAAGCTATCCGAATAGAGCAAGAAATTGATCTCTCAATCAACTGGTGGGAAGAAAGAAAGAAAGGGCGAGAATGGTACCCTTGTTTGGCTCCCAACTAGACTATAATACCCATCTCCGAGATTGGCTGGTTAAGGTAGTATAGTGAAACCGGAAGGAAGGTGCTCGGAATGAGTTAACGAGAAAGAAGGAATTGAACTAGTTGGGAATCAATCGAGCCTTACACCCAGGCAGGGAACGATAGATACATCTAGACAAGTTGACAACCCGACCAAACAAAGAAGTTCTCCTTCCCTCATCCCTTCTATGATTCCCTCCCACCCGCCATCGTTTAGATCGGTGGATTGACACTATAGTTCTTCGAGAGTTAGATCGTTTAGTTGGTCTATGCTAGAAAGTTAGGATGGCTAGCCAACAGAGTTTGTCCTACCCACACGTACCCCCAATTGAATGAACTAGTTCACTTAAGGAATATAGGTTGGTGGGGTTGGGACCGACCATATATTCCTTAAGCTAGGATGGGCATGGATTATGCAGTCGAGCCCTAGTCGAGAGTAGGATAAAGAAGGAAGGTTCCGACGAGAGGGGAAGGAAGGTCGGGTTGAAGTTGTAAGGGAGTTGGTTGGGCTCCTACTTTCAAAAGGAAGGGAGTTCAAGAAAGTAAGGTTACTCCATCCAGGGGTGTAGTAGGACGGGTAGGGGGGATGGAGCCTGTTCATTTCTAGTTGGAGCCCTAGCCTAACAAAGATAGTGGACCCCCATTGATTTGAAGCTGGTTGTAGAAAGAAGGTTATTCATTTGAAGCTGGTTGCCAATCTCCACTCAAAAAGTTAGGATGGCCAACTGCTAGAGGTTATTGTCGGCTTCACCCTCGGTTGGAAGGATAGATGGATAGAGTATTTCCTATTCAATGGTAGTTGGGGAGGGAGTTCCGGAAAGACCTAGGGGTGTAGCCAGTGGGAGGCAAGATCTCAAGAAGGACAACTACCAACCAGCCCCAAGCAAGATCCTTTGTTTCTATCTGGCTTTCTCTCCTACTAACATCTATCTTGTGGGAAGGTACTATCCGGAAGTCCATCTTGAACCGGCCATCCTGCATCACCTAACAAAGATAGTGCACCCCCGTTGATTTGAAGCTGGTTGTAGAAAGAAGGTTATTCATTTGAAGCTGGTTGCCAATCTCCTTCTTCACTCAGAAAGTTAGGATGGACAATCGCTAGAGGTTATTGTTGGCTTCACCCTCGGTTGGAAGGATGGATGGATAGAGTATTTCCTATTCAATGGCAGTTGGCGAGGGAGTTCCGGAAAGACCTGGGGGTGTAGTCGGTGGGAGGAAAAATATCAAGAAGGACAACTACTAGCCAGCCCCAAGCAAGATCCTTTGTTTCTATCCGACTTTATTTCCTGCTAACATCTATCCTATGGGAAGGTACTATGTAATGTCCTCTTCTAGCTAGACATCTGTAATCAGTGGATTAGCCTATTATGTTGATCCTTGTAGGCTAATGGTTCTGGATAGAGGGTCCTTTGAGACGGTCACTTGGTGGTTCGATTGCAGTGTTGATCCCCAGAGTTCAGTGGTAGGGTGAATTAAGGCGTTTGGGCATGACGCATGGGACTAAATTATGTTATTATCTTTCTATTCACCATTTTGCCTAGGGACCATGTGTCTTTTAAATGAGGGGGTCACTTTATTATTTATTGGCACTATTCACTTATGTTGGCGTTTAAATTAGCACCTCTGGAGTGCTGATTGTAAACGTTCAGCTATTTCAAATGTTTTGCAACACTTCTTTGTTATTTAAAGAGGAGAAGTCCCTCTCTGCTGGGAGCAATGCGTAGGGAAGGGAAATGTTTAACTAAGTTCCTATCTTTTTATGCTTCAGCGGCAGGACACAAGGGTGCACAAACACAATGCGCCGTAGCTAAGCTTTTCTCTGGTTTCTGCAGATCTTAACTACGACTAACTAGCTTCTATCTATCCAATACCTTCAAGATGAACAGAGCATGAGGGTAAAGGAGCGGGAATGGGATGGTTGGATCACTTGAATTCACCGTCTCCAGAGGATATGACCGAGGCTCTGAACTCTCGGGTATACACCGGGATAAGGTTGGTACAAGCAAACACTCTGCACGGTAAACTAGATCCGAGATCTGCCAAGGAGGAGGGACTCCTATCCGAGGTATGAGCTTAAGAAATAGTTTACTAGAAACAACAAAATCACGATGCCTTGGCCAACGAGCTTGCTAAGGAGGAGGGACTCCTATCCGAAGTATAGCTTGGAAGTCAACACATTAAACAACATCAAACGACAACTGTCAATAACAAATATCCAAGGAGGAGGGACTCCTATCCGAGGAGGGAAATGAGACAACAAGCTATTAAACACAGGACGTAGACATAACTCAAATAAGATGATCAAAATGCAAGCGCCTTCTGATATTCTTCTTCAATGCTTTATCAACGAACTACAAAAGTTGGGAGAGCAAAGGCACGAAATCATGCACAATTACAATCAACCAACGAACTCTCATCCAAGAGTGAACAAATATTCGCTTTCAAAGTGTTGGCAACAATGGCGCAGCAATTTTGCATAGCAAGTAAAGGTTAAACAAATAATGAGCCCAAGGCTCTTATTTATAGAACTCAAAGGAGTGGGCAACCCCAAAATCTCCTTGAGTTAACAATGAGTTCTTGCCAATCAATTAGCAAGATTTATTCCTAAATAGGGGGAACAAGCAGTTAACTGGAAAGCTACTTCAGTTAACTGAAAGTCAACAAAGAGTCAACTGGAAACTACTTCAGTTGACTGAAAGCAAACTAAAGGTGAACTTAAATGTAAAGTCTCCCTCCAAAATAGACATCCACATTTAGTGGAGATCTAAGATCCACAAATCATGGAAGTCAATTAGACATCCTTAATCAGTGGGATCTGACAATGCATGATTTAAGGAAAGTGGAGTTAAACTTGGAAAGAAGCATCAAGTCAACTCCAACTACATTTAATATCATCTTGAGTTGACTTGGAAAGAAGCATCAAGTCAAACTCAAGTCTCATGAATGCCACTTGGAGGGTAGGACGTCCTTCCTAGGTGTCTGACACCTCATGATCACTTCCGGTCAACAGCTTCTTGATCTGTGTGTTGACTTCTTCTGTCTCCGGATATTCAATGCTTTGATGATACGACATCTCTTCTTGCGCAAGCTATTGCTCTTGGTAACTTTGGCGGCTTCGTGCTTGGAATGATCTCTTCGCAGCTGGCAAGCCAAGGTGCTTACTGCCACGCGAGAGATGGTAATATTGGTCTTTTTGCTGCAAGATCAGTCTTTCTTACTTCTTCGTCCAGAGTAACTGCTGCAGGTCTCCACTGAGCGGGAGATGTATTCTTTTCAAAGATAAAGATCTGCAGACTGTTGGTGATGTCCGTTTGCGCTCCAGCAATGTGTGTAAGATCTGGTTGGAGAATTGCTGGTGCAAGGTCTAGTTGTTCAATTGGAGTCTAAGGACGCCAAATTGTCATTCTGTGAAGAATAACTCGCCTGTTGACTGTAAACACGGACGTGTTCAGACAACTTCTGAAAAACCCTTGAAAATAGCGCCCTCTCGAGAAGTATTTTTCCGGAAAAAGTCTGGCACATGGGTTTTGTTTGTGCATCAATGCTGAACAGACCCAGTTCCTCAGAATTTGGATTCTGAAACTTTTTCGGAAAAACCCCCAAAAATAGGGGCAGCAAATATGTTGATTTTCGGAAATTTGACGAGATGGGTTTCTCTGGAAAATTATGCTGGATCTACCCAGTTGATCTGATCTGATGTAGCCTGCCACCTTTTTGAAATGTGCAAGAAAACCTAAGACAAGAAGAGAGGAAGTAGACAGAAGATGGATTGGAAGTTTTATCTGATTCTCTGAAAAATCTATCTCTGGGTCCAATCCTCAAAATAGTGATCCTTTTCTGCTTCAGATCTGCAAGAAAAATTGAAGAACGGATGAAAACCTCCTTCAGATCTATCAATGGCGTCCTTGAGAGCTTGTGGCTGTTTTTGATCTTTTATCCTGCAATGAAATAATGAAATGGGACGCCTTCACCTTGAATATGTATGTTTAAGCTTCAGATCCACAAATTTGGGGACCTAACACAAGCTCAAAAGGTGATTTGGGCTTGATCTAAAGTTGAAAAGGTGATTTCCACCAATCGTGGAGCGTTTTAGCCAACTTTAACTCAAAAGCTTTTGACTTTAGTCAATAAATGACCTTTGACTTCTTTTGGGCGTCCCTTTTGGCTTCTTGCAAATTTTTTAAGTATTTTTCTCCTGAAAACCCTCTATTTGATCCTGAATTTAGCGTTGTCTGTTGATCCTGAGACGTTACGGACACATTCACTGCGGAGCTGGATCCAAACTGAAGAGAAGTGCCTGGGAGAGGTGATGATAAAAAGCTGAGTTTAGGGCTTCAAAAGAAAGGGCGCCTTTCCCAAGAAAAGGCGCTTTTGCTAATGCCTTAGTGAAATTTTGATCTTCGTTCTTCAGCTTTTTTGAAATGACCTCTCGTGCTTTGATCTGGATTTCTCGTTGATCGGAGAGTCAGATGATTTCGCTTGATGTCTCATCAGGTACCCAGCTCTGTTTCGCCAAAGATGACTGTCTTTAGAAAACTTGGATCTCAATTTAGGGTTCCTTTATTCAAGGGCGCCCCTCCTTGAAAAGGGCGCTTTTACCTTTTAGCTTGATTATTTTCATCTGACAAGTTGCCTACTTTGATCCAGATTATCCGTTGACTGCTCTGTCAGGTATTGATGCTTGCAGTTGCGTTTTCGAGATCTATTTGGGCTGAGAAGGTTATCCTGGGAGGCCATTTGTCATTGGTCAGCATCTGGAGGTCAAGAAAGAAGGGCGCCTTTGCTTTGAAAAGGCTCTTTTTCCTTAGAACTTTGTCGTCAACTGTGGTTTCCTGATATTTCCTCAACTGCCTCTTTTTGCTTCGTCAGCAGTTGCTAGTGATCTATTCATCGGATGATCTGGATGTTTGTTTCACTGTCGAGCCAGCACTCAAACGTCAAGAATGACTGCTTTGGATGATCATACTGACTGCATTTGACCCTCAAAGATCATGGGCGCCCCTGCTTGAAAAAGGCTCTTTTCAGCATGTGAACAATCTCTCCTTCGTAATATTTCCAGAGTTAGTCAAATTTTGACCTTTTTCTCTTTCAGGAAACTCCTCCGTCGTAGATCACCATTTCTTCATGTCTCACGTTCATCGTGTATGGATGTTTGGGAAAAATGACTAAGGCATTTGACTGCATAGCCTCCTCTTGGTAGCAAGGCGTGCATTCTCCAGACTTAGTCAATTTTCAGCATTTTCATTTTTGAAAATCCCAGACTTAGTCAATTTTCAGCATTTTTCATTTTTGAAAATCCCCTTCATCAAACAGCATCATTTTTGACCTTTTCCGCCATGGTTGTGTCGTTGAAGCTTTTGAAGCTTAGCTTTCAGCACCTGGTACTGGCCAATCTGCCATTAATGGCTGTGGAGCTCCTAACTTCGTTCCTGAAAAAGAGAAATAGACCCACCAGAGTAAAACGTGTCTTTTGATGATTCTGACTTGACCAATGTGATCGTGAAGCCTTTTAAGCCTATCAAAATCATTTTCGGTCATTTCTGGGAAGGTCCTATTTTCGGGGGATTTCCCTGAAAATAGGGGAAAAAACCCTAATTTTCAAAATTTCAGAATTTTGCACGTGTGTTCCTTGACAGAAGCCCACCAAGATTCTATGATTGGTTTGACCTAAAACAGACCTTTCATGGCATTTTAACAAGATTTAGCTCAATTTACACAAAATGCCAAAAAATTTATTTGGGGTACAACAACTTATAAAGTAAAAATGTTATAACTTAAAGTGAATAGTGTTCATTTTAATGAATAGTGTTTTCAATGAAGAAACATATATTCTCATGAGCAAAAGTTCGGCTCACTTTGGAGAATAGTTTTTTTCACTTGGCATGCTTGAGCTTGGCTTGGAGGAAGAAGGAAGCAAGGGTTTCCTGATTTTTGCACTTTTTATGAACCTTGGGGGACGTGGTTCTTCATGGTTGAGCTGCTTGAGGGTGTGAAAGACCACCTTAAGGTTGCGTTTAGATTTGGCTACATTTTGGAGGTACAAGGAGCTGATTGCAAGTTGATTTTGAGCAAATTTTCTGAGTTTGTGTGCAGCTTCAGACCTCATTTTTAATTGCAAAGAAGGCTGTATACAGATTTGGGACTTTGATGGCTGATTTTCTTCACCTACAGCCCAGTTGTCCATCTCTCAAGAGGGCTTGAGCAGTAGTGTTTAAAACGCCTCCTTAAGGGGCCTGGAAATTCATTAAAAGGGGGTGGCCTGATCAGAGGAGGCTTCCTAAGTCAGTTTTGAGATGGAGAAATTCATCTTGTAGGAGCACCAAACATATCATTGGGGATTTTTACTGTAGTTGGGCACTATTCTAGCTGGTTATGTGAAGATAAAGAATTTCTGGTATGGATTGTTTGAAGATTTTAGTCCCTCTTTCATTTTGAACTAAATATGTAACAAGCAATGAAATGTAAGAGCCCCATTGATTGTTGATAATGCAAATTAAGTGAGGATTAAATTTCAGTTGTTTAGTGTTTTGTTTTGCAACTACATATGTTTGCATGTTGGCACATTTTTTGCATCATTGACATAAAACCCACATTGAAAGAAAGAAACACAAAAAACCAAAAAAAAATCAGACCTTGAAACTTAGTGGAATCAAACCAGTAGAGTGGCAAAACACTACAGTGGTATCAGAGCTGCTTCTTGCCATCCTTTGTGGGTTTTTGGAAAAGAAAAGAAAAATCAGAGTTCAAAAGAGATTTTCAAATGATTAGGGTTTGAAACCAGCCCCATTGATGCAACAAAGTGACAGGTACAAAAGATATATTGCAAGGGAAGATAGAAAGCAAAAACAATGGCCACAACCTTATCCTGAACAAGACACCTTATCAGTTGCAATAGCAGCAAGACAACGTGGTACTGAGGTTGGTTCAACCAACACAATGGGTGATAGGAGTGGTGGTAGTCCACCTAGAAATGGGGCAAACAATGAAGAAAGAGAAGTGCGAGAGATTATGAGAAACATGGCAACAGGGCAGTAGTAGGTTGCAGATGCTTTGCGGGCACTTACAATAATGTTACATCAGATGAACCCTCTTGGAAGACAAAATTGTGAACCGGAGGACAATAGGAGTGTGGTTGGGACCCCCAGGGCACCGAGAGCACCCACCCATACCATAGATAGACTTACACGTCCTACTTTTTTGAGCGATGAACCAAAAAAGGGAAATGCTGAAGAAGAGGGAGAGGAAATATTTGCAGATAATCTCATGGCAACTAATGACGAATGGGAGTTGTTAACACCGCAAATTAGAGAACGCATGAGCTTTGACAGATTTGTAAGTTAGAGGAGAGAGCACTACAAATCAAGGAAAGTTAGGAGGCCTCAGAATCAAAACAGAGTCCTGAAACATGCTACCAACAAACTCACATTGCCTACATTCGATGGTAGTGGTAAGATCACAGCACAGGCTTGGGTTCACAAACTGGATACTTTCTTGACTCTTCGACCCATGGCGGAGGAGGATGCAATCAAGTATGCCACTTTACACTTGGAGGGAGTAGCTCATGATTGGTGGTATCATGGGATGGTCACGTTGCAGCATAACCTCATCACCTCTTACCAGGAGTTTGTTGATAGGTTGATTGAACGCTTCGATAAGAAAGATACAAAAACATATTTCAGAGATCTAGCTCAACTCAAGCAAGTTGGGAGTTTGCAGGGATATATTGGTGATTTTCAGAGGTTGTCAGTTATGGTTCCCAACATATCTGAAAGAAGATTAGTTGTGTTATTTATAGAAGGTCTATTGGAACCATTGAGAGGTTGGATCAAAGCTTTTGATCCCCCAAAGTAAGTTTTCATCTAAAACATCATCTTCATACAAGGACAGCAAGTCATTCTCTAAGAAGAAGGAAAAATCAGATTCAAAAGGGAAATCAACAACCCCATTAGACCAAGAAATCATCAATGATTTGCATAAGAAGTTGTGTTTCTATTGCAAAGGGCCCTATGATGCAAACCATGACTATCCTTTGAGGCCTAAGGGCAACAAGGGTAACTGAATAATGTGGGTATTCTATGAGGATTCCGAATTTGAAAAATCAGACCAGCAAACTGAACAAGAGGAATCCGTGGCAGAAAAATATGAAAATGAGGTTGAAAATGAGGCTGAAAAGGAGGAAGTAAAACTTCAAGAAGCACGCCTCACTAGCATATAGCGAGAGGGCTCTTTCAGGATGCGAGGGGTCTTAGCTGGAAAAAAGATCATTACTTTGATGGATATAGGTGCCACACGTAATTTTATTGATGCTAGGTTGGTTGAGAGGCGTGGGATTCAGACTGAGGAATTTGAAGGCATAAGAGTGAAGGTTGCAGATGGTTACACTCTGAAGTGTGATAGGATAATTTCAGATCTCCCTATGCGATTAAATAATTACGACTTTAAGGCAGATTTCTATGTGGTAAATATGGGAGATATTGATATGGTTTTAGGGATGAAATGGCTTCATGACATAGGAGAGTTTACCCTTAACCTTTGTGAGATGGAAATGAGATTTAAGGTGGATGGGAGGACTCATGTGCTGAAAGTTGTCCGAGATAGTAGTTTCAGGATGATATCTTTAGCTGGGAAAAAGATCATTACTTTGATGGATATAGGTGTGTTGGTTGAATATTTTGTACACTTAGGAGGTTTGACAAAATAGTGATTTCAACACAGTGTGTGAGTTAAACTCTCCTATTTAAGGGAAGGCTCCCCCTATCTAAATAACTAAAAACAAATATGGGTGGAATGATAATCTTTCCTCTTGTTTCAGGAGAGTAAACTCTTTTCTCTTCGTAGAAAAGTAATATGAACTTTTAAATAAACTATAACAGCAGCTTGTAATAAATTCAGTAGAAAGGAAATGAAGTTTCCTGAAAGCTCAAAGACTTCCGTCACTTCCTTTGGGACGGGAAAGCAACTCCAAGCGCAAAGTCTTGAAAATCTGCAATCCTATCTACCCTTTTGAAAGATAATTCTAATGATAATATATAGCATAAGACAACACAAAGTCTGTGAATATGATGTATCTATTAACTACTATGAATGGGAATCGTTACGAGCAAAAAGACTTGTAATTCTTCTAACTCCTAAATTATGAATTCAATCTTTAACATTTACAGCACAAAGACTGAAAATATTTTGATTGAAGCTCTCCCTAGCAATCTTGCACAATCTTCAAATAATCATAAAGCAATACTCCAAAATGACATAAGAACACAATGGATGCAAAGTAGAATTTCAACACAAAGTCTGAAATCTGTAACTCCTTGATATTATTTGAAAAAGATAAACTTATAACTATAAAGCTCAAAGTCTTTATGAGTACAAAATTCTGCAGAGTTTTTTTGCTTGCCAAAAAGATATGTTTACAAAGGACCCTCTCAAGTATTTATAGGAGAGAGGTCATGAGAAAAAGGTGGGAGGATCC